>PVJD01009386.1:0-63269 GCA_004026545.1 Mormoops blainvillei
CCACGCGCAAAAAGTAAACTCTTACTGGGAAGGATGTTGGGATATCTGTTTTTTTCTCTGTTTTCTTCTTTATTGGCCTGCTCAAAAGTTCCTTGCATGTGTCCCGATGGCAGTGACTGGAAGAAAACACAGAGGGAGCAGGTAAACGCGATGTCAACCAGCTCCGGGCTCCTCAGTTTTGACAAATTCGCTCTCGGTCAGTTGTAAGGAATGCGGCACATGAATGCAACGGGCTAATCGCTGAACATGACACTCCATGACCGATTTGTCTGTAAGCCTAAAACTGCTCTAAAAATAATAAATGAAAAAGAAAGAAAAGCCCCGAGAAGCCTCTCTTCTCCTCGGAAGGTGCGGGGCGGCAGGGTGGTGGGTGGGGTGTGGCGGGAGGGATCCCCACGGCGAGGAGGGACCTGGCTCTGACACCCCGCTGGCCTGGTTCGGCATCTGCCCCAGATGGAGATAGAGTGACGATACCAGCTCCGTGGGTGGCACAGAATGTCCCTCAGGGTGACAGAAACAAAATGCTCCAGGCACCGAATCACACGTATGGATTCCAAAGACGGGCCATGCCCGCTGCCTGTCGGTCCCACGCAGCAGCCCAGTGCTCTCCTGCCGACAGCCTGCCTGGGGCTTGGGCGGGGCAGGGGAACTGGACAGCTCGGGAGGCTGCGCCTGAGCTGGGTCACCCCGCAGGGCCAAGAGTGACCTGTGCACGTAGCAGCTGGTCAGTGACACCTTGTGATTCATTGTCCGGGTATATAATTGGCTGAAGGGGGTTTGTTTGTTTGTTTGTTTGTTTGCAGAGGTGAGATTTCATTCACACGAATGGGCCTGGGAGGCAGCGCGTGTTCGCAGTGCTGGGCAGGCGGCAGCGAACGGAGCAGGACAGACAAGCAGCCAGGTGTGGGCTGTCCCACAAGCCCAGGCAATGGCTCTGGCTGGCGAACTGGGCTGGGGCCTCTCCCGGTGGCGCCTCCCGTTTCCACCACAGCACGACTGGGCCGGGCTCCAGCAGCGGCTGGGACAGCAGCTGTCAGAAGGACCGGTGTGGAGAGGGCATTTTCCTGGCCCGGAGGGCACGCACCTGAGAGATCTAATCTGGAGCCTGAACCGACTTGGCTGGGATGGTGTTCTGCCACTGCAGGGCACGGATGGCAAGGACGGAAGTCAGAGAAGCCGTCCTAAAACACAGCGGCCTCAGCTTTCTCTGCCCACACTAGGCAGAGGTGGGCACACCCCTCGCCTCTCTTACAGGTTTCGTACGAAAACCCTCTGGAGGCAGGGAGCTCCCTCATTCCCCAGATGAGGAAACCAAGGCTGAGATTCAGGAAGTCGCCCCAGCCCTCCAGGCCGGTAGGAAGCGGGCTGGGGCAGGAGCTCCGGCAGGTTGCCGCCAGTGTCCATGCCTCGTCGGCCCCTGGGCTGTCCCCCAGCACCCAGTGCCCTGCACCCTCATCAAGCTCAGCTCTGCTCCAATCAGCAGTACACACATGTCCAAATTCTGGGATCCACCTCTTTGAGACTTATCTGTCTCCCTTTCACAGCTTTTGGGAGACAAGCCCAGGGCAGAAGGAGAGGAAAGAGAAGGAATGGGGGTGAGGGCCCACGCTAAGCGTGTCCGTCTGTGGAGCCAAGAGGGGCCTGGTCCTGGCGGCTCTGCTGCTCTTAGCAGAGGGACAAGGCACAGATGTGGCAGGCCATGGCATCCCTCGCTTGAGGGGACAGCAAACTGGGGCCCACAGAGTAAGGAACGAGCAGCTCGTCCAGGTTCCACGCCGCTGGACCCAAGTCCAGCACAGTCCCCGTTGCCATATCTCCACCTGCCCTGGGCTGAGCTGAAGGACCTCCCCTCTGCCCGAGGGCAGGGCAGGGGCCAGGACGGCGAGGCACCTGTCTTGGAAGCAAAATCCAAAGGGGCGCCCCAAGGTCTCAGGGTTCAAAATAAAATAATAGGCAAAGGTAACACTTAAAAAAATCAAACTTCAGGCCAAAAATCCGTAACAACCAAGCTATCAAACTTGCAAGCCAGGGCACGATCGGCAAGCGTGTGGTGACAAGCCAGGCTGGAGCACTGGGGAAAGTCAGTCAGAACGATCCTGCCATCATTTACACGTGTGCTGTCTCGTTCTGTGTGGACTGCTTGCATTCATTTGGACGTCTCTAAACGGTGCACGAAAATACTATTTATCCTGACGACTGAGTGTTTGGGGGCCTCCTCAAATTCTGCACCCGCGGTAAGGCACCCCCCCCCCTGCCCCGGGGCCTGCTCCTGGCCCTGCTCCTCCAGGGGTGCACGCACTGGAGATGCGGAGGGAGGGACCGGCGAGCTGTGACTCAGCCCTACGCCAGCCTTGACAGGGACAAACAGCGCCAGGGGAAATGGGACGAGAAGGGAGGGGGAGGGTCTTGTTGCTAGAAACTTGAAGAGTTATTTCGAGAATGCCTAACTGACTTCTCTTATCAGTGCGAGAGACTACAGTGCAATGCTGCTTGGAGCTGTCTGTCAGTGTGACCTGATTTCTCCGAAAAGGGGACACATTTGGGAACAATTAAAAGGAAGCATGATAAAGGCAGATGAGACTTATGCTAGGAAATAAGCAAAGTACATTTAAATGTGCCATCAGCTTCTCGTGCCCTCGGGGTGGCTTCTGTGTCAAAAGTCACGTGCAGGCGGCGGGAGTCACGCCATCTTTAGCTGAGACAATTGCCCAACACTCTGCTCTGCACAGAGTCCCCTGTCTCAGCCTCACGTTGGAGCTCTGAGGTCATCAAGACAGGCGCCCGCCCAGCCCCTGCACGCGCCAGGGAGGCCGGCTTCCAGGAGGAGGCTGACGGACGTGCCAGGGCTGGGCCCGGTAGGTGGAGCCGGGGCAAGTCAGCGCCCCACTGGGGACACATCGGAGCTCGTGCTCCCCACACCGCCAGTGGCCTCGCATGAAATGCGGAAGGTGCAGAACTTAACACCCAAAGGATAAACACCGACGAGCAAACTCCAGGACAACACTGTCCAGCGAGACTCTGTCTCTCTGCCCATCTCTACACCTGTCTATCTATCTACCCATCTGATTCACAAGTCACAGGACATTAAATAAAAAATTAACGATGCAATGGGAGGTGTCCCCAGTGTATTTGCATTTCTGGGGGAGAGCTGGTAGCATCAGTTTGCTACCATAAGGACGGGACCAGCTGGTTAAATCCGTCTCAGCTGCTGCCAAGTTCATGGAGGTAATTTATTCAGGCAGCAGCGGCAGGAGAGAACGAGCAGAGACTCAGGCTGCACCCACGCAGAGGGACGCCAAAGGGGGCTCGGAGCGGAGCCTGTGTCCCTCGAGGCGGCCCCACCACGCTGACTTGACCTTGTGATGGTGGACCGGGGAGGCTCAGCGGCCGCCACAACTAGATGCCTGAGCTCTCGGATGCTCCACGGCTTCCCATGAGAAACTGTCACGCTCTAGTCTCTTGGGCCTGGCCTCCCGTGTCATCGAGACCACAGTGTCTCTGTCACACCGGGTTTCAGAGCACGGCACTTGGAGTGAAGGAGATGTCACAGATGTGTCACTCCACTGTCCTGTCTCACAAGTCAGGAATGAGCTCCAGTGAGGGGGCAGTGGGCGGGACGCCGCAGCTGGAAAGGGGTTTCCCAGGACCCCCATTTTGGGGGGACAGTGTCATAATGGATATTCTGAGCAGGAGTTCTGGGCCTTTGTGACTGTAACTTTCACTACAACACTGTATTTCCCAGCTCCCAACCACACGACAGGAAGGCGGGGGGCCACGCCGACTCACGTTAAACTCCTCCCGGAACCTCTTACACTCGTCGGCCGACCGGACTCGGATCTCCTCCTCCAGCTGCCCCACAGGGATGGGAAAGTACTTCTTGGGCCCAGACGGGGACCTGCTGAGAAGCATAACTCTCTGCTGCTCTGCGGGATCAAAAGAGACATGGGGGCTGTTTAGCCGCACTCCTGGTGGGCGATCCATTAACAGACTTTCCCACTACCTTCCTGCACAAATGACAGCCAGAGGGGGTGACGTTCCCCTCTGGTCACACAGCCTGGGCCCAGCAGAGCCCCGAGCGACTGAAGGCAGATCAATGGGCCTATAACGCAGCCACAGCATTTTGTACATGTGTGAGGGGCAGGGGTCCCTACAGCTGTGTTACCTGTTCTCGTCAACCATAGACCTTAGCCCACCCCCCCCCCCTCGCCTGCCCTCCAGCCCCAGATCCTTCCATGGGAGACAGAGGTAGCCTCCCACTCCGGCTCTTCTCCTGCTTCGGAAAGAGAGGAGACGCATCTAGGTTTCTGGGCATACGCTGGGGACAGGCTGGGAATCTGCCGGAATACGAGCCTCCCTCAGTCTTGTCTTATTTGTAACAAACAGCCCTGGTTATTCGAACCCCAGGAGCTCCTGGACAAAAACCATCCTTGTTTTCGTGTTTGGTTTTTTGGGGGAGGAGGTGGACGAGGCAGGGGCGCAGGGCACAGGAGAGGGGTGACGGGCCTGCAGGGGAGTTCTCAGGCCAGGTGCCCCCCAGCTCGGACTGAGACAAGAAATCACTGCAGGGGGTGTGTTCCTACTCCTGGGGGCCGGGCTCCGCCACGCCAACCTTGCAAAGCGGCAGGTCCTTTCCCGCAGCGGAACTGCTCTGAAGCCCGGCCAAGGACTGCCCCCAGGGCCCATTCCCACAACACGCGGAGGTATCCAAGAACGCTCCTGCCCCGCCAGGCACGCCCTCCTCCCTGCCACTGGAGACAGGCAGGACGGTGGCACTGGAGGCCACCTTATCATCGGAGAGTCAGGGCCCCAGGCACCCATGTCACTCTGCCACCCCCCATGCAAGCCAGGTCCCTTGCCTCCCTCCGTTGCTGTGGACTTTCCTGCTATTATCTCGGGACCGCTTCGGCCATCCCTTTCGATGCCCAACAACGCGTTTGCTCCCCAGACCATAGAACCTTCCGCAGCCAGCCCCTGAAGGAAGCTGTCGTCACTAAAGGGGACTGAAATTTTACGGTGCCTCACACACCTTCCTCAGCCACTTCAAGGTGTGGAAAGAAAAACAGTGAGACTCTAAGTAGCCCTGACAGTTAGTCACTGAACTTAGAACCTCAGGGAGGCTGGAAATGCCCCCGGCAGACCGCACCCTCCCAGTCAGACACCCCAGTGCTGGGCCCTAAGGCAGTCGGTTTCTTGGGAGCCCCTTAGGGCACTTAGGCTCTGAACCCACTGTCTCATCTTAGACTCACCGAAAAACGCATGTCAAGGCCCTGTGAAACGACAGGATGTGAACAGTGTCTCAGAAAAGCCACAAACCGACGTGTTTCAAACGTCTGTTTCACACCAGAGGGAAGAGGAGGAAAGGTTTGACATGGTGAAATTCTAGGGTCGCCAGCACCAGCCTTCCGGCTGATGCAGTGGAGCCGGAGGCGGTGGCACGGACGGGGAGCGCCCGGGCCCGCCAGCGTGCATACCTTGCTCCTCCAGGATCCCGTTGGGCATCTTCTTGTCGTTGGCGCTGACCGTGGCCTTCCTGTGCTTCCTGAACCTGAGAGACAGACGCGTTAAGTTCTAGCACGGGGGTCCCCGAGCCCGGAGCCCCGGGCAGCGGCACCCACCAGGTGAGCCGGGAGAAGCTGTTCCGGCTGCTCATGGCTGAGCCGCTGCTGCCCGCGTCCCTCTGCCCCGCGGCCCGCCGCCCTCTGGCACCGGGCCCCACGCCCCGCCGTCATCACAGCCCGTGGGCGCGCGTTTCCTCCTCTGAGCAGAGCAGACGGGGCAGGCCAGGGCAGGACACTCCTACCTGAAGAAGTAGGCGGCCGAGAGCAGGAGGAGGAGGAGCAGCAGCGCCGGCAGCAGCAACCAAGCCAGCAGGGGCTGGGGGCCGGCGGCCGGGGGGCCTGTGGGTGGAAGCGGGGCCGTCACGACCCCACCCGAGGCTCGGGCGGGGCTCGGGCGGTGGGGCAGGGGGTCTGGGCAGCGGAGGCTCCCAGCGCCAGACTGTGCTCAGCAGTTTGCACAATCAGCCTGTCACTCCGGGCACCGCGGCCCCGGCTCGCAGTTTGCCGAGCAGGCTCCCCACCGCGGCGCCCCCCGCCCCCGTCAGCCCCTCTTCCCCCAGGCCAGAGCCGCACTCCACAGTCTGTAAAGAGGTCCTTCCCCACCAACCCTTTCTCCCGGGCCCCATTTTATAGTTTCTAACGCCCCCACTCTGTCAGCCTTTCTCCCTGGACCATAGTCCCTCACTCCACAGCCTGCCAAGCAGCCGCTGTCCCCGTCCGTCGCAGCCGAAGTCGCCTCCCCACTTAACAAGCGGCGTGCTGACACCGAGAAGAACACTCATGCTGAGAAGTCAGGGACCTGACTCATTCCCAGGTCCCCTGGGTGGGGGCAGTGACCGCACAATGCCGAGGCCCCGGGCCCCCACCCCCAGGTGGTTTGTTTTTCAGGGCTCCCAGGGTGACCACCTCTCCCCTTAGCGGGGAGGCAGAGGAGGATGAAGGTGCAGACAGCCCGCTGCCCCATCCCAGGACATGCTGGGGAGCTCCCAGGGCCTCTGGTGGGACCTCAGGGTGCGGGGCAGCAGGCTGGCCCTGGGGCCAGTCAGAGACTGCAGGTGCCCGGGACTGGCCCCCAGAGCCAGGAGCTGTGATCCCACCTCCCCGAGGACGCTGGTCTCCAGACACCACCCTTGCTGTTCCTTTCTCTGCCCTTTGTGTCGGCCGGGCTGACCTTCCTCCGCGAGAAGGCCCCCCGCCCCTGGACGCGGTGCGGCTCCTTGCGGCCGCCCAGGCCCTGCCCATGCCCCGCGAGCCCAAACTCCAGGGGCCTCTGGGGGGCCTGGCTGCCAGCTTCAGTCGGCCTCCCCTCCATCCGTCCCGCTGTGCCCTCCTCGCTCGAATGCCCTGCTCTCCAAGGAGCATCTCAGAGGCCCCCTCCTCCAGGAAGCCCGCTAGGTTTCCCTCTGGTGGGTCCCAGCAGAGCCTCCAAGCACAGATCCCGCCTCCTGCAGTGAAAGACCCCGTGAGTGATGGCCTTTGCTCACATTCCAAGGCAGCCCCTCCAAGGCAGCGCTGGGCTGATCGCACTTGAGTTCACAGAAGCTCCGAGTACGGCCCTGAGCCTGGTGGGGGCTCCCCAGCCCTGCAGTCTCCCCTCACCTTGCACCCCCTCCCTGTGGATCCTAAAGGTCATGATCTGCATCTCACCCCCTGGGAGCAGGTCACGGAGCCCTCCACACCCTGGAGCCCTGCAAGTGGCCAACAGGTATGTCTCTAATAAATGACAGAATTCTGCCGACTTGAGTGACTATCCAATGGAGCACTGCGGTACGTGGAGGAGAGCTGGTCTGTGAATGAGGAGGTGGCCCCACCCACCCTAACCCTGGCCACCTCCGAAACACCCTCCCCCAAGACGTGTCGATGCCCCCTCCTGCTGGTTAGCGGGGCTCACGGGCACCGCTGCAGCTCAAGGCCAAGGGGGCGCCAGGCCCACCTGCTGCAGAGCTCCCCTGGGGGGCCCACCCAGCCTGAGGCTTCCACACCTGCAGCTCTGGGAGCACCCTCCCCACCTGCCAGGGCCTCGGAGCCACCTCCAGCCCAGGTTGCTGAGGAGAAGCCTGACCCAGGGGCAGAGCCGGCCCAGGCCTGGAAAGGGTGTGGTCGCTCCGGCCCCAGGACTGCGCTGCATCTCCGCCCAGCCCTGCAGCCACGGAGCCGGAAGGATGCCCCTTCCTTTCGCTGCTGCGGACAGGGCCAAGCGGCTCCTCTCACCTTTGGTGCGGACGCCCACACGGGGCTTCTGCATCGCACAGGGTCAGGCGGCCCACTCAGCCGCTGCCTGGTAGTGACCGACTAGCCAGGTGTCAGGTCCAAGGGCGGGTGGCCCGGCTGAGGATGCAGGCCTGTCCGGGAGCTTCAGGGGCGCACCTGGACCACAGACTGCCCACTCTGAGGGCCTCCGTCAGGGGCTTCGGGGCCCAGCCTCCCCGCTCCTGCCGCCTGCAGGGAGCTGCATTCGCAGATGTAGGGGTCCCTGGGCATGTGCTCAGGGACAGGGCTGGGTGAGCCAAGCACGGCCCCGGACAGGGCTGTGCCCACGGACAGAGGCGACGGGCCACAGGGGCAGAGGGGTCCTCCACTCGGGCTTCCGCCCTTTGCCAGCAGCTGCCCCTGTTTTGGGGGGCAGAGGCCAGGCAGGCGCGCTGGAAGTCGGGGACAGGCCCGGTGAGGAAACGGGGCGTCTGCCCTGCCTGCACGGTGGCCGTTTCTCTGCCCCAGCCCACTGGGGCCAAGTGGACGGCGGGCCCAGAGTGCCCGCTTCTCCCAATTTGGCAAAAGAAGGAATCTATCTTGTTATGTAATGTTATCTGATTTTTAACTCTTGGTAAGTAATTCAACCTAAATACAATTTTGAAGAACAATGTGGACCGGAAAAACCCTTCGACAGCTGGGCTGTGCCCCTGGACACCGACTTGCTCTGGAGAGGGAATGGGGTGGCGTCAAAGAGGAAATCCCAAAACCACCTTCTGTTTCATTTCACACTGGTGGGGCTCCCCCTGCAGAGGAGGGGCGCCCAGACGGAGGCCCGGGCTCGGCTTCTCCCCAGCTTCACCCCAGTGGGGCTCCGGGTCGAGCGTGTTTGGTGATCACGTACACTCCGTGCGCGCGCGCACACCTGCGCAATGCGCGTGTGGGTCCTACAGAGACGCTGGCCCTGGACATCCAAAGCCACGGGCCTGCGTGGGAGTGTCAAGCTCAAGCTAGCGAGGCTCAACCTTTTCATCTCACGGCACACGTAAGCTGATTACTGACATTCTGTGGCGCCCCAAAAGACAGGGTCTGGCAGAGGGAACGCCGCTGAGTGTGGCTGGGAGGGAATGTGAACATCTCACACGAGATGGGCAGCGATTTGTACGTTTCACCTAAAATGTCCTATGGTGTGCTTGAGTGTGATATTATGTTGCAGAACGACATGCTTATGATTCCGTAATAAAAGATTTTTATGTAATGAAAGAGGGGCGTTATTTGTGCCGGACCCTGTATATATTTTTTGCTGATCTGACAAAAAAAGGTATAATGTTGATTGTTTTATAAAAAATATTAATAGTTATTATCTACTCATTTTGCTCCAAAGGGATTTTTGAAAAAAATCAGGCGCCTATATCCGGTTATGAGGATTTCTGGTACCAAGAATTAGCCAATCAGACGCAAACTCATTATAGGACTTGACCAATGAGATGCGACTCTATTATATGACCTATATATATATATATATTCATGGTTCAAGACAGGGCGTTCACACCGGACGGCTACTGCTGTGTGGGCTGTTGCTATTACTTTATTTGACAGTCTAAGGGAAAAGGGGTCAGTGCGCCCGACTAAGAAGTCAGGCATTACATGTTTTAAACATTTTTGTGGCACACTGGCTGAAAATCGAGGCCTTAGGCCACGCATCTGCACACCTGAACTCCCGCTGCGCCTGAAGGCCCGGGGCGGGGGCTGTGGGCGGGCGGGGACCGCCCCTCGGAACTCCGTGTGAGTCCTTGCTGAAGCAACTGTCTGGATTGTTCTCTAACTCTGTGTCTTATTGATACCGGTTCTCTGGAGAACCCTGACCGATACAGAAAAGGGGAGCGAACAGAATTCTGAACCCTGCGGACCGGCCACCCAGCCTCTGGATGAGGACGAGGCCAAGCGCGCTTCTCTGGAGCCCCGCCTCCTTCCTGCCCCCACTCGCTCTTCCTCAAGTCACTTCTAGAAATCCTGTCATTTCATTTGTAGATACTTTAATATGTACGTGTCTCTAAAAGGTAAGGACTCCTATTTTAAAAAACAAACCTAACCCCCGTACCAATATCTTGTCTAAAAATACTAACAATAGTTTCTTAGTTAATCTCAACCGGTATGTCCATATTTAAACACCCCAGGTTGGCTACAATGTTTGCTCCTGGTTAGGGCTGGTCTGACTGGGTTCCCACCTGGAGTCTCCTGCCCCCCATGGCAGCTGACGCCAACTTCCAGCACAGGGCTCCGCCCGCCGGTCTGCTTTATAGGCGTCCGAGGCTCAGAGGGCGGCACAGACCCAACCACACCTTCCTCCTCCCCCTCAGCCACGCTATCGCCCTGGAAGGCCGCGTGGCCCCATGGACCAAGGTCATGAGGGGGTGGCGAGGGCAGGCCCTTACCTGGGGTCGTGGAGGTCCAGTTGCTGTCCGCTGGGGTGGTCTCGTTGACCGCGAACGCTGTGGCCAGTGGCAAGCTAAAACCCGCCAGCGGGAGCAGGCAGAAGGGCTCCATGGCGAACCTGGAAGAGACAAGACAGGCTCAGGGGACGCACCTGCCTGAGGCAGGCGCGCACCGCATGGAGGACGCAAGGTGGCGGTGGGCCGCTGGGGGGCGCTGCTCGGTCCATCCGAGTGTGGAAGAGGGGTCTGTGCAGCACGGCGGGCACAGCCCACACCTGCACTTGGGAGAGAACTGCGCCTCGGGACACACCAGGTCCGCGCCCCCAGGCCCTAAATGTCCCAGCCGTTGGGGCTGATTTCCCTTCGCGCCTGTGTGTCTGCTCAGGGGGGCGGGGCCAAGCAAAGGGCCCCTTTGCAAAGGCCCCCTAAGCAAGTATCCGGGGAGGAGAAACTCCGAAAGCACCCCAAGACCCAGGGTCCTGAGAGGTGGCCTCACAGGCTCTCTGTCCCCACTGTGCCTCGATTCCATGTGACAACCATCTGTTGACAGTCTAGGGACATGGTGTTGGGCCCACCGTGACACAGGTCACGGCAGTCCAGAGAAGGATCAGTTCCCCCAGGGAAGACTCGCTGGCTCAGGAGGGAGCTGGGTTAGCAGCCTGTGGTCACCGGGCTGCGGGCTGGCCCATCGGCACAGGGTCCTTCCCTGCTGTCCCGCGGCCACACCACGGCCCACCCCCCTGGTTCTTATTCCCAGCGCAGGCCTTGGCTGTGCCCCTCCTGAGCTGGGCGGACAGGGCCCTGATGTCACAGCCGCAGGCCCTCCGCCTTCCCCACACTCCGGAGCCCAGCTGCTCATGTGAAGCCCCAGCCTAGCCTTGCCGCTGCGTTAAAGGCATCGGCTATTCACACGGCTACAACACTTTCACCACAGTCGAGTCAATTACCAAGTCATTGATTAGGTAGGAAGTATTCAGTGGCTTACTAAAACCCAAAGATGCAGAATTCCTCGTTGACACGAGTTTCATATCACATGCGTTATTCTGAAAATGCTCCTGGCCGAATGTTGACCAGTCTCAGAGGTGGCTGAGACCCTTAAGCCAAAGGTCATCTCATCCTGCATGCAACACAGAGTGATTTGCCCTTTGTGACCAGCAGAGGGCGCTAAACTTTGCAGAATTCAAACCCATCCCACTGTGAGAGTCCCTTTAACTGGAGCAATTTTCATGTAAGACCAGGGACAGCTTGCCGGTCCCTGGACATCCATCCTCGAAGGGCTCGCACCAGCTACCTGATGCGCACAGATACGAATCAGTACAAAAACAGTGCGTGAAACAGAAGTTAACTCCATGTTGAACTTTAACTATTTTATTTAATCAGTTCATTGTCCACTTAGAGACCCTAGGTGCGGTTGGGGCATAAAATACGTCGGATCCCCAGACCTGAGATGATCGAAGCAGCTCATTCCCAGCAGAGTGGCCTTTCCCTTTACTCCCAGCAAAAGCCGGCCTGCTGCAGCTCTGATTAGAGTGGCCTCTTATTCCATTTGATGCCTTTTTAATACTATTTGGTGGGCAGCTGCCCTGGAGCTGGTCATGTTGCCTGATTCCAGATGTCCCCTGGGCCAAGCGGCTCCTCTCACCTTTGGTGCGGACGCCCACACCGGGCCGGCTCGCGGCAGGTGCTCCTTCAGTGCTGGTGGACGGGGACGGTCCCCAAGCCCCGCAGAGAAAGCCAGCAGCTTGGAGCAGTGCATGACTCTCCCACTGAGTCCCCAACAGAGAGCAGCCGAGGCTGGTCCCGAGGGGTCCTCACGCGTGGCACGGGGGCTGCTCTTTCTCCAGCTCAGACACCAGGTCACTAGGTGGCTTCAGCA
The DNA here is from genome assembly GCA_004026545.1 of Mormoops blainvillei. NCBI lineage: Eukaryota > Metazoa > Chordata > Mammalia > Chiroptera > Mormoopidae > Mormoops > Mormoops blainvillei. The sequence goes on from PVJD01009386.1 coordinate 12,060, forward strand.
CAGAGGATCTCGGGACAATTCAAATTGGGTACCACACGGCCGCCGGCACGGCTCAGGGAGGGGTCCAGGGGACAAGGATGGACATGACCTGGTCTTATTTCTGCTTCCACGGAATTTGCCATCAAGCGGTGGGTAGCCCTGTAGGTCAGTTGGCCACAGGGCGGGTCACGTGGGGCAAAGAGTGGGAGCACATCCTAGGGGGTCACTGTGACCAGGGCGGGAGGAAGCCCCTTCTTGGGAGACAGTTACTTGACATGGAGCAGGAGGGGCATCTGGCAGAGGCTGCAGAGGTAGGAAGGGGGAAAGCCCAGGTGTGGGCGTGGCCAGAGCTGGGGCACAGCAGGAAGGGCGAGAGTGGTGGCAGGGGCACCGGGCCGGATCCCAGAGGGTCTCCAGGTCCCCTGGGGTGGGGGCTTCCTCCCCAAGCAGATCCCTCCCCTCCCGGCCTGGGGCTCCTGCCCTGTGAATGAAGGGGCCAGAAGTTGGCGGTGGCAGCCCTGCGCTTCCGGCCCCCAGCTCCAGCGGGTCACTCAGCCGTGCCGGGGGGCAGGGACCCGGAGCAGAACACGCTGCCCCTTCCGTGGGCTCTGCAACCTGCCCACGTGCGGGGGCAGAGGCAGGGTCAAGCACACTGCGCACCCTGTTCCCAAGGTCTCCCCGGGAAATGCCGGTCACAGTGGCCTTCAGAGGCAGCTGGAGAAAGATGCCGGTGGGCCACTTGCAGGCTGGGTGGGGGTGGGGGTTAAATTCCCGTGTCCAGAAGAGAGGCCACCTGCTCTCACAAAAACACCCCCTTGCTTACCTAGTGGCAACTACTCCTCACTTCCCCCTGAGTCTGAAAAAGTAGTAAGAAAGTCCACTTCTCCTTTCTGGAAGATTCTGTGAATAATATATGTGACAGGGTGGCTAGTGGATCTCAGTGTTCCCCAGGAATTCAAGGGTTCAGTTGTCAGTGTCCCGGCTCACAGCCTCTGGGGCACAGGGGGCCCCCAGGCCCCAGCCACAGTCGGAACCACCTGAGGCCGCGCTGCCCTGGCCCTCTGCATGGGAGTGGGAGGCGCTGGGGTGCACAGTCCTCTCGGCCTCTGAGTTTCTGCCAGAAGCGCAGACCCCTGCCAGCCTCCCACACCTGACCCCTGCTTCCTCTCAGTGAGATCGCCTGGCTGGGGCTGGGAACCGGGGGCTCGGGGTGGAGTCGCTGGTCCCAACTAGGGTCTCTCTCGCCCAGGCCTTTTCAGTGGGGGTAGGCAAGAGGAGAAAGACCAAGCATCGCCCCCTTTCAGGGGGTCTCAAACTGTGTTATAGGACCCTTCAGGCCCATCTGCACACCCCGCAGTAATCTGAGTGTGGATCTGGAAGGACTGCCAGCCTCCAACAACGCCCCAACTGCCACTGTGTAGGCCACAGTCATGCGCAGACACTGCCCCCGCCGCCTCCGCCCCCAGAGTTTCCGGGGTGGGGGCCAGAGTGCAGGTCGGGGGTGGGGCTGAACCCTGTTCTACACTGACAAGACCCCAGGCCAGGGAACCGCCTGGACGCCCACCTGTGGGGTGTGGGTCTGTGTGAGGGGAGTCCTGGGCCCCAGGGTGCCCCTCCACCCTGCAGCCCGCCAAGAATGGGCACTGCTCGGAAGATAGCCATCGCGGCCGGACGCTCGCCCTGAGACAGACCAGGAAGGACGCTGCTGAAGACACGGGGCGGCCCCTCCACCACCAGGTCCCCTGCGCTGCCCTCCACTGCCCAAGTGTCCGGCCCTAGTGCCACAGTGCTGTTCCCCACAAAATCAGAACCCCATCACCCAGAGGGCAAGATGATCATCTTCTTACCGTTAGGGAAGAACAAAAACTCAAAGAACAAAGGTGTGTTTTCCTGGCAAAGGAGAAACAAATCCAGCCATTCTGCGAGCTCCAGGTGTGAATCGGCTTCCAGTGAGAGATTGGAACAATAGTGAACACCCCTTGAGCGGCGAAAGGTGCAGAGTCAGCGCATTCCGCCCTCCCCACGGCCACCCTGCCCTTTGGGAAAAGGCTTCACTCCTTAAAAAGCTGCGAAGAGCCTGCCTTCACCTAAGCTGGAGAAGGTTGGAACTTAATCGCTTTTGAACAAAGGTGACTGCACACGTACAGCGTGGAAAGCGGGGGCGGCGAAGTTGCCCCAGGACAGGAGAGGAAAAGGGTAAAGACTGGAAGGAGGGAAGTGACTGTGCCCCTGGCCTGGCTGGCTGTCCATGACGTCCTCCAGGGGCCCCTTGTCTGCCCTCCTCTGACAGCCACCCAGAGAAGATGGGGGGTCAGAGACACTGACGAGCCTGCCCCCCACCTCCAGCTCTCAGGGTGGCCCGAGCCAGCTCCTGGGCTCTGCAGCGGTCAGGCTGCAGGGCTGCCCACGGCATACGTACACCCTCCAAACGAGGGGTCCTGTCAGATCCCCTGGGGTGCACAGAGCTCTCGGGACTCAGGAAGCGGAACTGTGGATGTACCCTGGACGGTCATACCCATGGAAGGAGCAGGGGGCGGGGTGATGGGTGCCTCCCTCTCTATATACACCTGTCCCCTGTTCACCATATACGCTGGCCAGGTGTGTCCAGAGATGTCTGAGGTCCCTGCAGAATACATGGAACGCCCAGGGGAAGGGGTAACCCTGGGGAGCCCCCACGTTCCCGGGAGTCGGTCCTGGGGGAAGCCCTGTCAGACATCCAGGGTTCTGCAGATAGCGCTGCCCTAGGACCTGCAAGCGTGACAGGTCTTCGAAGTAGAAGTTGCTGTCACTTGCCGGTCAGCAAGGGGCCCTGTGACCCCTCGAGCGACCACCACCCACAGGATGGAGGGGGCGTCTAGCAGCAGCATTCTGTCCGGACCAGTGCAGACATCGCTTCGGAGCCTGCGTCTTTGCTGCCTTGTTCCCCGGCGTGTCCCTCAGTGAACGAATCAGCTCACCCCCGCCCGCAACCTCGGGGCCACCGGGCACCAACCACTCGGAAACTGGGCCAGAAACTTTAACACAGCGACAATTCAGAAAACTCGGTTCCCTCCTCGGTGGGGAGACCACGTGTGATAAGTGAGGCCGCTTTCCAGGCCAGAGAATTACATTTCTGTTTCGCGCCGTCTCTCTCATTACACAAGTACCAAGTGACAGTTTTTCCCCAAAGAGAGATGAGACGGAAATGATTTTCACAAGTCAGGGCCGATCGCATTACACAGAAATAACCAGGTGTGACCAAGCCCGAGAGACACGGGGTCCGTTTCATATCATAAAAAGTCTCAGTGCACCGAAAAGAAGAGTGCCCGACTAAAAATGGTTTTCAAAAGGTCCCCAAATGCTCTCTCCTGCTTTGCAACCTTGTCGGAGCCCCGGCACAGGTGAGCCGGACCCTGGCACAGGTGGGCCGAGCCTGGCACAGGTGAGCGGCTTCTCCACAGGTGACCATGGGCTCGGTCGCCCTGGAGGATGGAATGCTTGCGTCCGAGGGAGCAGCTGGCCAAGTGGAGGAAGAGCAGAGCCTAAGAAGACCTCCTGGCGGGATAACTGGGCTTCTTCTCAGCATGCGAAGCATGAACAGGCTGTTCTGGAAGCGGCCCTACGGGGCTCTCCTCTCCGAGCTCATCGAGGACCCCGGGGCCCCTTCCTGCGTCTCGGAGGATCCCTAAGACAAGCCGTCTGAAAGACCCTCTCTCAGAGAGGACACAGCTTGGGGGCGGGGGGTGGGGTACCAGTGCAAGGCCATTAGCTATCAACTCCTTAGGGAAAAATGTCTCTTCAGCAAAGCTCAGGACACTTCCTTTTAATTCAGGGAAATAAACAAAATAAAATCAGCTCATGAAATAGCGCTGAACATGGATGTCACCAGTGCACTGACACGGTGATATTTTTAGAAGACACCAGGCTGCCTGTTTTCGGGAGCGGACGGGGCGCATCTGCACATCTCTGGCAGAAGTCGTGTGGAGCTCAGGGAGGCCCTCGGGTCTCACTCCGAGAAGCAGCTCCTGGAACCAGGCTTGGTGTGAGGGTTGCTTGGAGCTCAATCTCAACAAGGCGTCCTTTCGGCTCGGTAAGGGCCACAGAATTGGACAGGGTGGCTGAATATCTTGATCTACTCAATGTTTTTCCTAACAAGTAGGTAGCTTGTCTCCCACGATGAGGCAAAGGCCACATGATCTTTAATTTTAGGTTCTCTCTTGTCCGTGTGTCATGCGATTCTTCTGTTTTGTTCATGAGGTTTGGGGGATCCAAGGAGGCGAGGTGGGGGGCTGTGTGGAAGTGGGCACGCAGGCTGCGTGATGGAGCCTCAGGTCTGCAGGGCACGTGTGGGGGTGGGGGCGAGGGCGGGAAGCCTGCCCTCCACTCCTGCGTCCACTCCCACTCCGACTCATGGCTTCACGCCTGCGAGCAGAGCTTCCCACAGTTCTGTCGCCCCAGCCAAGAACAAGGAGGGTTTGCCAGATGAATGGCTGACTTTTGGAGGAAAGAGGGCATACCCTGGGGGAGCCACGAGGCCTGGTGCTTCAGCTTATGCCGAAATTCGACTGGTCTTCTGGAAACTCAAGTTATCAGACTGGGGAAAAAGCGGGTGGCGAGGACGTCGCAGTTGGCTCCTCTGTGAGGGGCGTCCGGTCTAGAGTTACTCCACCCTCCACTGCCCGCCCTGGGGCCAGGCTCCGGGTGGGGGGTGGGGGGTGAGCGAAGGAGAGGTTCCGTCACAGGGAAGGACAGCGGTCCCGAGCTCGGCGTCCCCAATGGGCGGTGTGCCGACCCCATTCCTTGCTGCCGACAGAGCAAGAGAGAACGGGAACTTGCCTTCAAAGAATTCGGGAAACCCATTATGTCTAAGAGCAAAAGACCCTTAGAATTAATTTCAGTGCTTTATTACATACACACTGGGTTAGACCCGTGTGCACACTCGTAGATGATACACCGAAACTGACTGCGTCGAAGAATGTGAAAAAACACAAGAACAATTTAAAGCCCCAGTGTACGCCAGCTGCTGACGTACTTACTGGTCCACACTGGGCTTCCCGCCTGCCCAACGGAGCAGGGCCGGGCGCTGGGGGCCGCAGCGGCACGGGCGAGGGTGGCGGGGGCCGTCCTCCTGAGGACAGGGCAGCGCTCTATCAGGGACCCCTCAGAATACTGGTGTGTCGGTCCGTCTGTTAAGAAACCATTTCAATTTCCTGAGACCGTGCACTAATTTGCATAACTCCAATTACGCATCTTGGAGATGTGGAAACCGCGAAGGGCTCGTTCTGTAAGAATTAAGCCTCTCTCTGCCGCAGTAAGGACGAGAGTAGCAAGGAGAGCGAGAAACACAAGGAAGCAGCTCAGAAGCACATTTCTGGCGACCCTAAAGCCACACCCAGATTCCTCTAACTGCCAACAAGCCCACCGATCAGCCACCTATGAGAGACCACGAACCCTGCCCTGTTCCCATCCCTGGGGCCGAGGCAGGCGGCAAGACCTTTAGCTAGATTGTTACTGGAGACAGTTTTTCCCTACTGAAGAAAACCACCCTTCTTATCTCGAAAGAACAAAGGAAGGCGCCTCCGACACCCTGTAGCTGCAACTCTTTATTCCTGAACGGGGGTCACGGAGAACCAAGGATGACGGTGAAGGTTTGTTGTCTGATCTCAGCTCCTGGGAGCAACATGCTTCTTGTAGTCAATGCTCCTGAGCTTCCAAAACTACCTCCGGGTCCCCCCCAGAATGAAGTTATTATTACAAAACAGACAGTCTGTGTTCCAGGAAAAACAACGCCCGGAGACAGAGAGTTAACCCGCACAGATAAAAGTAGGCGGTGAGTGGGAGGCGCCGGGCCCCGCCCTCGGGGCTTTTTTAAAGGCATAATTACATACAGTTCCATGCAGAGCCTGTGGTTTGATGAGTTCTGGCCAATGCAACTCACGCCCCACCAAGGTGAGCATCTGACATTTCTCTACAAACTTCCTTTTCAGTCTAGTCTTCCCCACCGTGGCAAGCAGGCGACATTCCGATTTCTGTCTTCAGAGAGGGTTGGCTCTGCCTGCCCCTGACCTTCCTGTAAGTGGACCCGCCCAGTCGAGGCTCATCCCTGTGGCTGTGGCCGCAGGTCCCTTCCTTCTCGTGCTGAAGAGCTTCCCTTTGGGTGGCCGCCACGACGGCTCCTCTGCGCTCCCCTGATACACATTTGGGTTGTTTCCAGCCTTGTTTCTTTTTCGGCAATTATGAGCAAAGCAGCTTTGAACTTGGGTAATAGCCCTTTTGCGGACAAACGTTTTTCATTCACTAGGCGTGCGTGCCTCGAAGTGGAATTGCTGGGTTTGACGAGTAGGTAGATGTTTGCTCATGATTACTTTAAATTAGTTTAAAATATTGAAAAAGGGGGAGAGGCACATAGAGTCTGGGGATGTGGCTTCTCTTGGGACCACCAGGTCCAGTCTGCATTTCTGCATGGTTATGGGCTGGGGCCCCATCTGGAAGCCGGGCTTGCCGCGTGTTGGGTCGGCCCGTTCCGGGCTGGGTCGGCGGTCCTGCCTGCATCGTCACACGGCCTGTGGCTGCCCCTCCACAGGCAGACAGACACCCGACCAGGGCCTGGATCCGAGTGACCCTCTACCACCAGTTCCCCTCACTTACAACCCCAGCAGAGGAACCTGAAGTTTGCAGGGTGAGGGGGGCGAGAAGGGCTGATTTTGTTCCTGACCCCAAGCAAAACGTTGTAGTAATTCCAAGTGAAACACTTCCTTTTCAGGCCACCACGACCCACAGTTGTGGGAGGGTTTTAATTTGGTTCCATCTCCCTGAATATGCTGCAGATACACAGGTTTTAATCTTCTTTTATTAAAAATAAATCCACCCTTCTTGCTCGAGTCTCCTGTGCAAGTATCTAATTAGGGCAGAAGCTCGGGCCAGCCCAACAGGGGTGTGTCACTGTCCCTCAAGAAGGAACGAATGGTCCCATCTTCTGAAAAATGTTAATTGGGCCAAACAGTGAGCATGAATTATTTATAGCTGCACCTCTTGTTATTTGGAATAAAATTGGCCGCCAAACTGCAACTAAGAACTCTCCCTATTTCATTACTCAAGGAACTGCTTCAGAACCTCCCCAGGCCCCCATCCGTGGTAGCTGCAACCCCTCTTCCTGCCAGGAGGGGGCCACAGGGCCAAGGTCCCTCCTGAAGTCCTGGCCTGCTTCCTGCCTGAAGCGGGGTCACATTTGGGTCTAATCTAAGTAAGTTCATAGAAGCTTTATTCATTCATTCATTCATTCATTCATTCGACTCTTCACTGGCGCACTTCCTGCATGACAGCGAACAAAATAAACAGAGTCCTGCCCTCAGGATCTCCCTTCACACGCCTCTGACCACCACGGCACTCTGTCTCTAGGACCGCTTTCCTCAACGAGCTCCGCCCCATATTGGCTTCTAAGTCCTTTCTGCCGCCAGCTCTCAGGGGCACTCAGACAGGGTTCTCCCTCCGTTTCTAAGTTATCCCAACAGGCTTCCTGCCAGAGGCCCTACCCGCTGTTCGTTTTGACCAGAAACGTCAGATCTGCAGGGCAAGTCCGCATTTGCTCCGCTTACAGTGCCGGGGGGAGGATGCTGTCTTCGCCACGTATGACCCGGCCAACCCGTTGGCCTCCACCTGGTGCGGCTAAACCCTCGGCGTGACACGGGTCCAGGGCGACAGCGCTCCTTACGGATGCTCTGTCGGTGACCTGCAATCAGCGCCACCTACTTCTGGAAAGCGGTGACGGCAGCGCAGCAGCAAACCAAAGAGTTACCCTTTGGTAACATTAATAAATAGACACTCTTCTCTTCAATAGAAAATTCACGGATATTTCACGAGATGGTTTGCTCTCACGCTGGCAAACATTACGAGACTTATGACTTTAAAAAAACACACACACCGATTTTAGTATAGGAGCCAGTCATAGAGATTTGTTCATTCATTCATTCAACAAACACGCACGGAGTGACTCCGGACGCCAAGCAGGAGCAGAGGGCGTGTGTGGTCAACAAGAGCTGACAGACATGTGGCTGCCTTCGAAGGGTTTCTGCTCAGACGGGAGGCTAGCCCACCCCTGAAAAGCGCTTCAGTGGGTCAAGGTGGGGGTGGGGAGTGGCTGGGGCCAGACCTCTGAACGTTTGCTCCTCTTGCTTTCGACACCGGTACCGAGTGCCGGAGGCTCCACAGGCACTGAGGCCCCTGTGACGTGGTCACAGGCAGAAAGTGACGCCTTTCCTCTGTCTCGCACATAGTGGGTGTGCGCGACAGCCGGAGTTGAGCAGGAAGCCACATGTCGACGGCAGGGCTGTGGGAAGAAGGCTGACCGTAAGCCTCCCTCCTGAGTCCGGTCTCTGCTGTTTGTGCCGCGGTCAGGGGCTTTACCCGGGTCTTCAGCAAAGTGGGGGGAGAAGGTGTCAGTGTTTGGGCTCCTGGGGTCCTGAGTGACTGTGACCTCAGGACTGTCCTCGGGGTATTTATTGTCCTGCAGTAGTCCTTGCAACTCACTGGGAGGCTCAAGGAGGAAGCCAGCCTGGTTATAGGAGCCCCAACATGGAAGACAGGTGGATTTGGGATCACACCTGGGCCCCTCCGCCTGCGGGGCAAGTGCCTTGGCTCTCAAAGGAGACTCGGTGACCTGCGGGCATGGTGCCTTCCTGTTACCACCCGTGGGGTCACAGGTAGGTCCTCTGGCCAGACTCTGTGCTGGCAGGAGGGGACAGCGACAGCCACGTCCCTGATGTTCAGGGCGCAGCCTGTGCTCCCACAGCTGCTGAGCCCCTCCTTGGGCTGCGAACCGGCCGCGGAGCCCTTGGGGTGGGCGTTCAGGGTACCCTCAGGATGCCCAGAGCCCAGGGCGGTGGGCAGGAGGACACATAATTATACGCGTGGTGTTAGAAAGAGGAAGCCCAGCGTGACAGGAGTATCCAAGAATGGGGGTTCTAAGTGATGAAGTATTCTGATTTTACGTTTAGTTTTATGGGCTCAAGTTGCACCCTAATTTGGAAGCATCAGCAATGCAGATGACGCGGGGTGGGGCGGGCTCCAGACTCCACGCATGCGCAGTCGCTGGCAACCGGAACGATGCCAGAGAGGACCAGCAGGTGGCGCAGTCGGGGAAGCCAGGCACCCGTCCACTCAACACCTGCCAGGACTCCAGGACCCTACACCAGAATGTCTCTAACTCCCACCTCTTCCAAAGTCCCGCTCTCAACCACCCTGCATGTTTCCAGGGTCCCTGCAGAGATGCGGCTTCTGGTACCTCCCCCCTCCCTGCACCGTAACGACCCCACCCATGCCAGGACAAATATTTACCAACAATTTTCTTCTGCATTCATTACGCTGAAGTGAGGAACTAGTCACCAGCATGACAAGATGCATCAGAATTCTCACACCCATGTCCCAGCCTGGAATTTTATTGTCTAATCTGGGGACCCATCTCTCCCTGAGTCAAGAAATTCAACACGCGAATGGGCTCCTCTGGCCTGAAACGAGAGAGAAGCTAGAAATCGAACAGCACATCCTGCTCGGGAAGCTGGCACTGTGCCCACAGTAGCGATTCCTCCATACAGATTAAAAATTAATTATACTGGGGACTATAACTCGGGTGTGTACAAATAATGTGGTGCGCAAGGGCTGAGGCGCAGCTAATGAAGACACAAGGCTACCCGGACACACCGCCTATCGCCTGTCTCCACGTAATGGGTCCGTTATCAGTTATTTCATAAGCCAGCTGACGGCAACTGCTAGCGTTTGACGTTTGTGTTTACGGGGCCCCAGTAGGGGAGAAAGAAGGAGGAGAGAGGAAAAGAGACCAGGAGGGCAGGGAGGCGTGAGGTCAGGAGCTGGACGGGGCAGGGACGGCACAGCCCTTCGGCGATGTGCGGGCAGCACCTGTTGCCCAGGGAGGGGGAAAGGGTCTTTTACTTCTCAAAGGAAAAATGTCAGTTCCCCAAGCCAAGCTGGGCACTGGGCTCTCCTGGGCAGGGCGGGGCGCGCAGGAAGGACCTGTCTTGGGCGTCCCTTGGCTCCAGCCCTCTCTGTGTGAGAACTCAGGCAAGTTGCCTCACCTGCAAAATGGGGAGTAATCTCTGGTTGGAGGATCGGATGAGGCCATGGGTGAGGAAGGCCAGATGTGCAGGAAGCTACAAACCGCTGGGCCATCCGCCTGGCACCTGGGGGCTGCCCGGAGAGACTGCCGGCGGAATGAATGACTAAGTGGGTGGAGGATGACCCCTGCTTCTGAGGCATGTGCTGTGAGCAGAGTGACCACGCACCCTGGTGGCCCTGGCCAGTCTCGGTTCATGCCCTCTGCCCTGAGTAACAGTCTGCAGTGCCCTCTCTCTCCCCATCCACACTCTCAGGGCTTGGGTGATCAGCTTTATGTCCCCCCACCGACTAGGAGCGACCGAGGGAGGCGAGGCCCTCACTTTCACACCAGAGAGGAGTCCTGTTGTCTTAGTGGGAGACCTCAGCAAATGGAAATGTGCTAAATAAACCCCTTCGCTCTCATTAACGGCACTGAAATGGTGAAGGCGTTGGAGAGCCCTGTTTAAAATGCCAAGTGACTGAATTCTTTTCAGCGTCCCTCACACCGCAGCTGCTCTCCGGGCAGCACGCGCATTGGAAGGAGCCCGGGCCACCTGTTCGGAACAACCTGCGTTCCGGGTCCCATGCTGAGGGGCCCTGGGCCTCTTCGTTCCCTCTCTGGGCCTGTAAAGTGAGCAAAATGGCGACCTCACTCAGCCTCGACGGGAGATAAGGAGAAAGCCCTTCTCACCCTCTCTGGAATGTGAATGAACACTTTAAATATGTCCCGCTCAAAGGCAAACAAACAAGGAGCAACGGAACCAGTTTTATATCGCTTATCACAGACTGGCATTCTGAGTGGGGGAGGGGACCCAAAGAAGACCTCAGTTTTCAGTCCCGGAGACATAAAGGACCACCAGGGGCAGTTCTGAGAAAGTGAGAGATTGCGGGTCCACCCACCCAATGGCATTTACGGAACCCAGGCTCTCTGCAGGACGCCCAAGACCCCGCCGGGACACCGCCACGTCCCTGGGCATTAGGAGGGGTGCTTCTGACATCCTGTGGTAGGGGAACACCACGGGGGAGGTGACACTGTAGCTGGGCTTCCAACAGTGCCTTCCTAAGCCATCCCAGACCAAGAAGGTATACCCTGGTACCATCAGCAGAGGACTCAGGAAGTGTCCCAACACCCACCAGACCAAGAGGCCTCGCCTCTCCGTCTCTGTCACCTCTGGGGTGCAGCACTGCGTAGAGCTCACACAGCAGGTGCTGGTTGGTTTGACATCTGGGCCCTTGAGTACCCTTGGGGGCAGGGTGAGCCTCGGCCGGGGGGGCTGTGCATTTGGAAGAGTTTAGTGGCTCATCTACTTCTGGGAAAGAGCCAGAAACTTCTAGCCTCTGCTCCTGCATCCCCTTATCACACCCCTTTACTGCTGGCCCATGGCAGTAAGGATGGAATGTCCTGTGAAGATGTAACCTTGGCCCACAGGAGCTGAGAAAGATCAGACGGCCGGACCCCTCCCCAAACTGAGGCCACAGCAGGGACCCCTGCATCCCGCTAACCCTGGCTGGCTGTCTCTGTGGGCTCCCGCCCCCCAATTCCAGAACCCCCCAGGCTTCTGGGGAGACAAGACATTGGTCAACTTGATTCAGAGAAGGGAGAACTGGGTTTTGAGGCCTCAACATCATTAATATCCTCTCAGGCTCCTGAAACCTTTGCTAAGAATCACTGACATTTCCCTCTCCTGAAATGAGAGTTTCGGGCTCAGAGAGTCCTGCATCCCAGCCACACCATCTTGCCTTCCAGAAGCTCCCAGGGGAATAGCAAGGGCACCGAGAGGGGGGCAGGCGGAGGCCAACACACAGCAGCGCCCAGAGAGACGGGCCTCGAAGCGCCAGCCTGCAGCACAGCAGACAAGTTTCTTTCCTAGGGGCTGCTCACCCTACCTGGCGCAAGCCCGTGTGCGGCGCAGGGGTCGGCAGGCTCCGAATTCCATCCTTAGGTCAGCCCTGGGATTTGGCACGTCTGCCCAGGGAGGAGTCAGGTGCTTAAAACAGAGCACACACCCTTATTTCTAGAAGCACGGTGAGCTGTGCATGTGTGGGACAAGTAACATACTGATCAGGGCAGGAACGGTAGGTGACAGGATGCTGGCTTGGGCCACAGACACTGGCCTATGCACTTGACACATGAACACACTTGACCCTCACCTCACGGCAGCCCTCTGAGGCCGGACCAGGCTCTCTTCATGGCTGCCTCACAGCTGACGGCTTTGAGGACCAGAGAGGTTAAGTGGCCCGCCCAAGGCCACACAGCTGGTGAAATGGCAGAGGCTGAATTCTAACTGGAGCAGCCCAGAAACAACCGCGTTCCATGGCTGTCGCGAGCTCATCGGTCCTGGGAATTACTCTGAAACGCGGTGAGATTTTTATCAGGACAAGTGTGGGGATCGTGGGACTCTATTTAAACTAAAAAAACATACTGTTCCAGGACAAATGGACACTTTTTTGTAAGTTCCGAAAATTTTCTGAAAAGTTACTTTACCTGTCCTTCCCCACCCCCCAAAAAAATCCATGAATTGTTTTGTCAGTAACAGAAGCTAGCTCTTTGTGGGCTTGGGATTCCAAACGTCTCTCTTCAGAACTTTATCTCATTTGGTTACACCTGGGAAACGCCCTGCATCATGAAACGAGTGCTTAATAAATATTTGTTCAGTGCGTGAACGACGTGACCAAAGGCTTCGCCACAGAGAGCCAGAGGTGAGCTTTCTTTTCTCCCCACCAGCCCAGATCTCTGTAAACATAAGCTGTATCTCCTTAAATATTTATCAGTATAGAATCTCAGAATCTTATGTCCTTTGAGAATTCCTTGTTCTGTTACCAAAAAAAAAGGAAGGAAGAAAAGCGACCTCAAAGGAAATGACTATGACCGTCTGCTAGAGAGCCAGGTTCATGAGTTCTGTTTAGAAATGTTCAGGGCTGACCCTTTTCAGAACAGGGAAGCTGGCCACCCAGAGCTGTGTCAGACTTTGAAGTCCCTTTGCGCAAAGAGCCTCCTTTTATCTGAAATCCGATGACGACGAGGAGGGAAGGAGCAAGAGAGGAGAGCCCTTTTCTCTGGTGAAAGAGTCTTTCATGGCACTCGACACAGACCCGAGGCTCAGGAAGGCCCCTTCGTTGTCCGGTGTAGGCTCTCTGCACCCTTTCATCTGCCCGTGTGTCCGCGGGCCTCCTCGTGCTGCGGCGCGGGTCTGGCGGAGCCTGGGTGTCTCCCAACTCTGTGCAGGGAAGTCCCCGGTGCAGCTGTGGGTCTGCACTCACGTGCCAGCTTGAAAGACTGGACACCTCCTGATTTCTGCTTGGCTCACACGGGAGGAAACAGATTTCAGTCCAGCGGTGATTTTCAAGTCAAGGTTCGTTAAGTACCTAAGAGGTGCCTAGAAGTTAATTATGGGCAGGATCCTTATGCTCTGACTTTTCCTTTAAATCAGCTTCCTCCTTGGTCTGTGGAATCATGACCAGGGACCCTGGGGACACAGACTCCCACGGAGGCAGGGACTCCAGGGAGAAAGTGGATAGATGAGGTTTAGTCCTAGGAAACCCAACAGTATTGAATATTCTTACCGGTCCCCTGGGCCTTCTGTGGAAAAGGACAACGGCCAACCTGCAACAGGTACTGTACTGGGTTGAACTGTGATGCTCATTCACATCCACCCGGGACCTCAGAATGTGACCTGGCTGCACGCGGGGGCTTTGTGGGCGTAGTCAGTGAACACGAGGTCATAATGGATTAGGGAGGTTCCTAAATCTAATGACTGGTGCCCCTAAAAGAGGAGGGGGCACGGAGAGAGACACACAGAAAAAAAGGCCACCTGTGATTCTGTGATTTACAGTCAGAAATATATATTTGGTCTTCTTCCCCATTTCCCGCACAGAGCATCTAAATCTCTTGGAATTTCCTAAGTGATAAGAGGACTAGAGGCATGGTTTGTTCTAAAATTTGACCTTTGACCCTGCCCCCTGACACAGGGCCCCTGAAACCCTTATAAAGTGCTGGGTGAAAGGAGTGTGACTTTGTTCTAATGAGGCAACTCTGGGTGAGCTCCTGGGTCACGAGGAAGACCAGCCCACAGCTAGAAGCTTGGAATTTCCAGCCCCGCCCCCTTTCTCCTGACAGTGAATGATCAAATCGTGACTTCGTGATGAGTCCTCCATTGAATCCCGAACGTATGGGGACCGAAGAACTTCCAGACTGGGTGAACACATCCATGAACAGAAGGGTGACGCATCCCAACTCCACAGGGACAAACGCCGCTGTGCCTGGGACCCTCCCGCCATGTGCGCCCTCACCTGGCAGTTGGTCTGCAGCCTTCAGCGTAGCCCCTGGCAAACTGGCGAATCTAGGCATTTCTCTGGGCTCTGTGAGCTGGTCTCGTGGAGCCTGAGGAGGGGGTCGTGGGAACCTCGGATTTACAGCCAATCGGTCAGAAGCACGCGTGACAACCTGGACTTGGGACTGGCATCTGCGGTGGGGTCTTGTGGGACTGAGACCTTAACTTGTGGGGCCTGGTGCCAGCTCCGGGTACACTGAGTCAGAATTGAGTTAACATGCGGGTCGCCCGGCTGCTGGTTCAGAGAACTGCTTGGCGGGGGACCCGCCCACACACTTGGTGCCCGGAAGTGCCTGAGGTGAGGTGTACTATGTAAAAGTAAAGGAGGTATAGAGGAGGAAGGAAAGAGTGGATTTTTTCCTAGATGAAGACAGGCAGAGACTGGAATGATGCACCCACAAGCCCAGGACTGCAGGACTGCCAGGAGCTTTAGAAACTGGGACAAGTGACGACGGGTCCTCCCACTGCCCTGCGGACAGCTGGATTTCAGATGTCCAGCCTCCAGATGGTGAGAGAATAAATTCCTCTTGTTTTAAGCCACCAAGCTCATGCTAATGTCTTATAGTAGTCACAGGAAATTCATACAGAGGCCAAGCTAAAAGGCTTCTCATCCCCTGTCTGTCCATCTGTCACCAAATCCTGACACATTCTTCTCTCAGTTGCCTTTCACTCGCTTGGTCTGTTCTCCCAAGACCTTCTTCATCTCATGGAGCTGTGCCCAGTACCACACCTGGGACACACTCAGGATGTACTAATGGCAGCCTGAGTGCTCTGTCCCCACTGGCTGGCCCAGCACCGCCCATCCGTCCCACCCCCCACCGCCCCACGGTGGTCCTCACCTACCCCACTTCTGTCACCTGCTCAAGATGCCCAGGGGCCTCCCACAACAGTTCTCGCATTCCAGCATCTTCCTACCACCTTCACAAGCTTTGACACGTCATTCACTCATGTTTCTAAAACAATCAAATACACGTATCAGAAAGGAAACTCTGTATCATTAGTAAATGAGAAAACCAGCATCACTAGGCACACGGAGTGATGACCTAGACGATCAACTCAGGGAAGATGGGGAAGATGAGTTTTGAAATCCTTGCTGAACACTGGCCCTGTGCAAGGCTCGCAGGCTGAAGCCTGTGCCCTCTCTTAAAAAGGCCGATCAGCAAGTGTTAGATGGCAGAGACGCCCTCGATCCGAGCTGAGCGTCTGTCTCCGAGTGTGAGTGAGGCTGGAAGAAAGGAAGACAGAAAGGCTTTCTCCCTTCACGGCTTTGCTCAGTCTCCACCCAAAACTGAGGGACTTTAGCGCATCAAAGGGCACTGTCAAGAAAGCAGAAAGATGTCCCATCGGCGAACATGGTCTCCCATTCGGTGGGTCATCTTTTCACTTTGTTGACGATTTTCTTCGCTGTCAAGAAGCTTTCTACTTTATGTAGTCCCATTTGTTTATTTTTTTCTTTCGTTCCCCTTGTCTGAGGAGATAACACGTATAACAGAAAAAATATCGCTAGAGAGATCAGAGATTTTACTGCCTGTGTTTTTTTCTAGGAGTTTTATGGTTTCATGACTTACATTTAAGCCTTTAATTCATTTTTTTAAGGGATTTTATTTATTTATTTATTTTTAGAGAGGGGAAAGGAGGGAGAAAGAGAGGGAGAGAGACATCCATGTGTGGTTGCCTCTCACATGCCTCACACTGGGGACACGGCCCGCAACCCAGGCATGTGCCCTGACCGGGAATTGAACCGGTGGCCCTTTGCTTCGCAGTCTGGCACTCAACCCACTGAGCCACACCAGCCAGGGCTAAGTCTTTAACTCATTTAGAGTTTATTCCTGTGTAAGGTGTAAGAGCGTGGTCTAGTTTCATTTTTTGCATATATCTGTCCAATTTTCCCACCATTTATTGAACAGATTGCCTTTACCCCATTGTATCTTCTTGCCTCCTTTGTCAAATATTAATCGACCATAAAGGTGTGGGTTTATTTCTGGGATCTCTATTCTGTTCCATCGATCTATATGCCTGTTTTCATGCCAGTACCATGCTGTTTTGATTACTATGGCCTTGTAGTATAGTTTGATATCAGGTAACATGATTTCTCAAACCTTATTCTTCTTACTCAAGATTGCTGGGGCTATTCAGGGTCTTTTGTGGTTCCATATAAATTTTTGGAATATTTGTTCTAGTTCTGTGAGATATGCCATTGGTATTTTAATAGGAACTGTGTTGAATCTATAGATTGCTATGAGTAGTATGGACATTGTTATTTACTTTTCTTTAAAAAAAAGATTTTATTTATTTATTTTTTAGAGAGAGGGCAAGGGAAGGAGTAAGACAGGAAGAGAAACACCAATGTGTGGTTGCCTCTCGCATGTCCCCTACTGGGGACCTGGTCTGCAACCCAGGCCTGTGCCCTGACTGGGAATCCAATGGGTGACCCTTTGGTTTGCAGGCCGGTGTTCAATCCACTGAGCCACACCAGCCAGGGCAGTATGGACATTTTAATGATGTTAATTCTTCCTATCCAAGAACACGTTACATGCTTCCACTTATTTGTATCTTCCCCAATTTCTTTCCTCTGTCTTATAATTTTCTGTGTACAGGTCTTTTACATCCTCAGTTAAATTTATTCCTAGGTACCTAATTTTTTGTTGTTGTTGCAACTGTAAATGGGATTGTTTCTTAGTTTTTCTTCGTGGTAATTTATTATCGGTGTATAAAAATGCCACCAATTTATGAATATTAATTTTGTATTCTGCTACTTTACTGAATTCATTTATCAGTTTAGCAGTTTCTTTGGTGGAGTCTTTAAGGTTTTCTATATACAGCATCATGTCATCTGCAAATAATGACAGTTTTACTTCCTCCTTTCCAATTTGGATGCCTTTTATTTCTTCTTGCCTCACGGCCATGGCTGGAACTTCCAGCACCAGTCGAATAAGAGGGGTGACGCTGGACATCCCTGCCTTCTTTCTGATGTTAACAGAAATGCCTTCAGTTCTTGCCCGCTAAGTACGATGTTGGCTGTGGGTCTGTCATATGCGGCTTTTATTAGGTCGAGGTGTGTTCTCTCTGTTCCCACTAAGCTGAGGGGTTTTTACCATATATAGATGCTGGATTTCATCAAATGCTTTTTCTGCATTTGTTGATATGACCATGTGATTTTTATCCTTCATTTTGTTTATGTAATGTATCACATTTATTGATTTGTGACTATTATCCCCAAAGTTATAAAGAACCTGTACAACTCAACGCCAAGAAAACACACAATCCAATTAAAAACGGGTAAAGGGCCTGAACAGACACGTCTCTGAAGAGGACATACGGATGGCCCACAGACACGTGAAAAGACGCTCAACATCACTAATCATCAGAGAAATGCAAATTGAAACCACAATGAGATGTCACCTCGCAGCTGGCTGTCATCAGTAAATCAACAAACAAGAAGTGCTGTTGAGGATGTGGAGAGAGGGGAGCTCTCATGCAGTGTCAGTGGGAACGCAGACTGGGGCAACCACTGGGAAAGACAGGATGGAGTTTCCTCAAAAAAATAAAACATGGAACTGTCTTATGACCCAGCAACCCCACCTCTGGGAATAGATCCCAAGAAACCCAAAACACTCATTCAAAAGGACATGAGCACCCCTATGTTCCTTGAGGCGTTATTTATAATTTCCAAGATCTGGAAGCAGCTCAAGTGCCCACCAACAGATGAGTGGATAAAAAAGCTGTGGCACATTCGCACAATGGAACACTAACCTGGTCATGAAAAAGAAGGAAATCTCACCTCCTGCGGCAGCGTGGATGGACCTGGGGAACGTTACGCTCAACGAAATAAGCCGTCCCGAGGAAGACGAACGCCGTAGGATTCCACTGACATGTGGAATCTAATGAACAAAATAAACTAGTGAACAAAGAGAAACAGAATCATAGATACAGAGAACAGACGGACAGCTCTCCGAGGGGTGGGGGCTGGATGAAAAAGGTGAGGAGATTAAGAAGAAGAAGAAGAAACATGTAGATGTGGGCAACAGTGTGGCGGTGACCAGAGGGAAAGGGCTGGGGGGAGGCAGAAGAGGAAAAGGGGAGGTGAACGGTGGTGGAAGGGGACTTGACTCTGGGTGGGAGGCACGTAAATGACGCCGCATGCAGATAAGGCATCATAGAGCGGTGCACCTGAAAGCTGTATGGTTTTATTAACCAGTGTCACCCCAATAAAGTCAATAAAAAGACTAAGAAGAAAGAAAGCAAAAAGACAACCCACAGAATGGAAACCATATTCTGATAAGGATCTAGTACACAGAATATGTAAAGAACTCTTACAACTCAACAACAGAAAGATAAATAACCCATTTAAGATAGGCGGAGGGCCCGCACAGACATTTCTCCGAAGAAGCCATTGAAGTAGCCAACAGGCACGTGCAAAGATGTGCAGCTTCACTAATGATTAGGAAAATGCAGACCCAAACCACAATAACATCCACTTCATGCCCACAAGGATGGTTATAATTTTTTTACTCCCCACCGGAGGACACGCTCATTGATTTTAGAGACAGAGGGAGAGAAGAGAAGGAGGGAGAGAAACATCAATGTGAGAAACATCAATCGCTTGCCTCCTGTCCACGGCCTGACTGGGGACCAAACCCGCAACCCAGGCATGTGCCCCGACTGGGAATCGAACCAGCAACCCTTTGGTTTATGGGATGATGCTCCAATCAACTGAGCCACACTGGTCAGGGCTATACTTTTAGAAAACAGAAAATAACAATTATTGGGGAGGATATGGAAGAACTGCTGGTGGGAATGCCAAACGGGGCAGCCACTATAGAGAAGTTTGGCAGTTCCTCAAAGAGTTAAACACAATCACTATGTCACCCAGGAATTCCACTCTTAGGTCTACGCACAAAAGAATCAAAATCAGGTGTTCAAACAAACGCCAGTAATGGATGTTCACAGCAGCCCTATCACCAGCACCAAAAGACAGAAAACCTCCGGAATGTCTACCAGCTGGTGAATGGACAGACCATGAAACGGGGGCGAGGGTCCTATCCATGCTGTGTGACAGTGTTCAGCTGTGAAAAAGAATGAAGGGCTGATGCAGGCCCCAGTTGGCTCATCCTCCAACACCCTGCTCAGTGAAAGGCCCCAGACAACGTCCACGGGGAGTCTGAGTTCACGGACGTGGACTGCCCAGACTGTGCCAGAAACAGAAAGCAGATGGGTGGCTGCGAGGAGCTTGCGGGCGGCGGAAATGCGGGTTGACCGCTTACTGGGTGTGGGGGTTCCTTTTGGGGCGATAAAGAGCGCTGGTCGGGGGCCGCATGCTCAGTGCCGCGTACTCACTGCTAGCTGCACGTTACATCCCCACACCAGCGAGAGGTTGGCGCCGTTACCATCCTTGCTGCGCAGGTGAGGAAGCTGAAGCCCAGAGACGTGGCGTGGCTTGCCAGAGTCACACAGTGTGGCAGGTGACACAGCTTCCCTTGGTGGACTGGGCAGGCACTCTGGTGTGGGGACGGTGCAGTATCGGCGATGGCGCTATGGACCGAATGTTCTCGCAGGCCTGCAGGGCCGCCACGCAGGCTTCCAGGGTCTACACCTCGTCCCCTTTTGAAGCAATCGTTTCTCCGTGGCCTGCGGTCTGTGGGCCGCATTGTGCTAAATTACACAGCGAGCCTGCACTGCAAACCACACTCGTCGTTAGAAGTTACACAGCGACACGGAGACTAGTTAGTTGGGCCTCGTCCTTCTGCTCTGACTTTAACATGCTAGCAGCCCTCCAGCACCTTAGGTCACAGCGGACAGAGGACAACGTACTTGTAATCGGCTGGCTCTGCGTGGTTATTTGACGCTTAAAAGCTGCTGAGTGACATCAGCGTGCTGCTTTCTTTTCCTCTTTTTTCTTTTTTCACTATTATCAGGCGGAATGTAACAGAGGACAGTTTTAAAATACGAACCGCACAGCGTGCCTTTATCATCGACAGCGCCAGTATTTTGTAATGCATCAGAAACCGTTTGGGAAATTTGTTTTCCCAGAGCACGCCTGCCTTTGTAAACTCGTTTCCCAAAGGAGCCCAAACAAGTGCTCTCTCACAGAACGAGGAGATCGCAGAGGGAGAAAAAACGAGAACAATAAAGCCAGGCTGTCCGGGGCCTGGGCACGGGTAGGCATATGTGAGCAGTTCACAAAAGTCCTCTCAGCTCGGTCCCTCCGCCACCCAGGAGGGAAGTTCTGTCTTATGGAGATGTAGTCCCCTCCCGGGGTCTTACAGCGAGGAAGTGACAGGTCAGGGTTTGATCCCGGCGTCCACTCCAAAGCCCATGCCCTTTTTCAATACTTCGCGTGTGTTTGTAGATAAGACAAGTCACCATACTGAAGACACTGTCTACAAATATCACAAAACGAACTGACAGCATGTCATCCATTGGTTCGTTTCACTTATTCAGAAGGGCTGCTTGAACACCTGCTCCACGCCGTGCGGGGTGACAGGAGGCGACGGTGCGCAGACCTGGGATCTCATAGCACTGACTCGTCCTGCTGACCCACACAGCAGTTTCCCAACACTGGGGCCCTGGAACTTAAGAGAGGGGTCCCCGATCCCGACTTCTCCCGAACAGCACCCTCTCACCGAGCGTTTCCTGTGGGAGCTCTCAGGAGGCCACTCGGATCCAAACTTCCCGGAAACACTGTCATCACCCAGCTCCTGGGAGGGGCTCTCTCCCCAGGTTCCCCACAGCACTGTGGAGTCTCACCCCGAATAAGCCAGCAGGGGAGAGTCCCGGGATGGAGCCCTCAGTCTCACTACAGCTCAGTAGACACACCCACTCTGCATTTCAGAGGGAGGGTGGCTGCCAGGTGCATGGCCTGGACGCCCCCACCGCCTGCAAATATCAGACGAGAGGGAGCCTTGCTTCTTTCTGCAAAGGTGGTGGGGGGATTATTTATGGGGCAGGAAGGAGGAGAAGCCAGGAGAGACCATAATCTCTCCAACCCTTAAACCCGCGATAATCTGTTCTCAAATGCAACTCCTTGTTCCAGGTGGACACAGAACTGTCTCAGCATGCTCCAGGAGCACAGCCTCTTGGGTGTCCTCATTCTATCGAGCCTCCCACGATGTCTCCCCCGAGCCTTGCAGCCCCCCTGGGAGGTCCCCAGGGGCAGGAAGCAGAAGGCGCCATGCTCGGTTTGCCTGAGTTGGGACCGCGGCCCCTCAGGGCAGTGGCACCAGGGTTGGGCTTGCCTGGGGCACAGCCACAGCAGCGAGAAGGGATGGCGGGACTGGGCGTGGGAGGGTTTAAATCCCATCGCAGGGAGTAAAGCCTGACCAGGTGCCCAATTTCGCTCTGTGCGGGACTGGGCCAACACGCTACGCACAAGAAGCTCAGGTCCCGCCTCCCAGGGCTCTTTCTCCAACCGCCCACACGGGGCCGCCCAGGGCGAAGGAACACGGCTTCAACCCAGCGCTGCTTGGGAGCTTCCGGCTTCCACAGTCACGGCCTCTCACTTCCTTCTGTACACACACACCGAGCACACATGGTGCACACACAGTGCACGCAGTACACATGGTGCATACAGGACACACAGGCCACACAGGACACAGTGCATGCGGTGCTCAGAGGACACAGAAACCATAGGGCATACGGCACGTACTCAGAACACACACAGTACACACAGTACATGGAACGCAAAAACAGCGCATGTAGTACACACATTGTACTCACACATACAGTGCACACATGTCACATGGTACATGTGTAGCACGCACACACTACATACACACACTTCCCTTTAACAAAGAACAATGGGACACACAGCTGGAAGGCGGTGGAAGTCCTTTCACATTGTCCGCAAAATACACTGAAGTTTTTCCCAGCAGCCTTCCTAACAGGAAATAGTTAACGAATGTGAATGTTGTCTTTAGTGAAAAGACAGCAGAGTGAGCACTTAAAGTGAACTCTGGTTCCCATTCGGGATGTCCCATGGGGCACAGTCGCCCCTTCCAGCTGGGCTTGGAGTGACGAGAAGCAGGCCTGGCATGGCAGCTTCCTGTCCCTAGGCACCGTCGCCGCCTGAGCTGGGAGGCGTCTCAACCCTGCTGAGCCCGGGGTTGGGGGCAGCGACCCAAGTGCCCTGGACAGGGTGGGGCGTCCCGTAGGAAGGCCGAGAGGAGCGGTGTCCTGGGATGGAGAGCTTGAGGGACCCTCCACTTTGCGAGGAGAGACGGACACCCTGGGGTGCACTAGCTCAACGAGCCACCTCTTCCGGTGCAAGCTCATATCGTTGCAGCAGGAAGCCTGTTCTCATCACAGGCACCAAAAATAGCTGTACCAGAGTTCACCCACATAGGAGCATCAGCCAGTGAAAAGTGACCTGAGCCTTTACCAAACACATTCTCTGGGAGAACACAGGCTATCGGTGTTTGACCACAGCAGCGCACTGAAGAAAGAAAGAAGAGAGAACAGAAATGCACAGAGAAAATCTCTTCCTCCAGTTGCCGGTGGGATGTTTAAAATGCTTGCTTAGTCAGCTTTCACGTCAAATATTTCCTAAAATGCCGTTATAATTTTCAGCCTCGTTGAAAGAGGCACGTCCAAAATTTTGAGCATATTCTCTTTGATGAAAGAACATTTATTTACTTATTGAATTTTCATTGAAAGACAAAGTACTTACATATTACATAGCAGTGTAATAGTTAGGGAGACATAAAGCCAGCAGAAGTCACTTGTACGAAACTGCTAAGCCGCCACCTGGATGTTACCACCTGGTAGCGTGAGCTCGCACGTAAACTCGACAAAGAATCGATCTGCTCTGACATTCCTGAATTCTCAGCGAGGAGCAACATTAGAGAGTCAATTTTAAAAGCTGTTGGAAAACGCATTTTTCTCACAACCTAAGCCAGCGATGACAGGAGGAACATTCCGGAAAGCCCCCTTCCCGTCTGCATTCTGCATCCATGGATACTTACAGAGAACCGCTTTCCAGGAGCCCTAGGTGATCAGCTCGTTCAAATCCATGTCCACAGCACGGGAGACTTGCTGGCTGGTACTGTGGACATTTCCCAGTCGGCTGTGGCGGCGAAAGGCAATGCATTATTTACGCGGCCACTTGCTGTGTAAGCCTCCTTCCCAGACTAGCAGCTGTCGGTCCGCACGCGATGCCATCGCGCGCCAGAGCCAAGCATCCAGCGGGAGAAAGCGGTAGGAGAGATCACTCCTCTCTAGCTGAAATATGCACTCGAAAAAAAATGTATGATTGGCAGAGGTGGAGTGACTTTAAGTTTCAAATGAATCAGTGAGAAAGGAGGCATGAAATCCTGGGAGATATGCAAGCGGGTGCCTGACTGCTGCAGTCGGCATTTCGGCGGGGCAATGGGAACTGGGCCCGGCGTCCAGGAAGGAGGAAGACGGCGGTGGGGGGGAGCCCACCCAGCGCCCGCCAAGGGCAACCCCAACCCCGACTGCTTCGCGCTCTGGGATTTATCTTCACATATAAGTGACTGCTAATGTTATGCTTTCTAAAGGATGCTTCCAAGCAAAGTTGAATTGAAATGCCACTTAAATTAAAAAAAATGTGAAGGACACCTATTAATAACGCCCGTCTCCAAATTGGGTTTAAGAATAAAATTCTTTTATTCTAGCATTTTCTATTCAGTGGAAAGAACAATTCTATTTCTGGCATGATACTGCTTTACAGAGTGAATGTCTCATATCAAAAATATCTATGTTTTTTTTTTTGACAGCACTTCCTAAAATAAAAAGGGAAATGTACCCTCAAGTTTCATGCTCGACACTGTTACCCAAAAACTGAGGCTCCGCTGCTGCCTGCTCTCACCAAGTTCTCCTTCTCTTGGCGACAAGGCGGAAGGTTTCTGACAGCTTCTTTATTTCACATTCTGTGGGCTGAACCACATCCCAGTAATGTGGCAGTTTTATAAGAAGTGCCCATCCCGGTGGCTGCAGTTAGGGGTGCAGGTGTCACCACAGTGCACAGACAGTTGCCCACCGTCTTGGTCTTTCAGAAGGAGCCCCGGCACGAGGGCACCAGGCAGCTCGCAGTGTCTGCAGCATAGTTGGGTGTGATGTCTTCCTTTCCGAGTGCTCGTTCAATACCATGGCCGTCCCCAGGGCCAGCCCCAGGCTCTCCCTGTCATGTTGTACCGAGATTCTGAAGTGCGGTTCACTGAGCACTTTCTTTGTGCCTGCCCTGTGCTACAGGGTTCTCGGGGCATTTACTTCCCCAGTATTTCTGCCTCCAATGAAGGACACTCCAGCAACAGCCCTAGTGACACCTCCTGGGTGGCGGGACCGCTGACCGGGCTCTGAGCAGCTCCCGGACCCAGCGCCCGCCCGTGATATGTCATCATCAGCTTCTCTCGTGGTCGTCCGCTTCCCTTCCTCGCTGAGTGACTTAGGTGACCACGTCAGTGGTCTGTAAATCCATTTATTATCTGAAAGTGCCGCTTCCCATTCATTTCCTGTTGACAAGGAATCTCGGAAACAATCATTGAAAACCGTCTCTGCTGCAGACAGCCTCCGTACTCGCCTGCAACAGGGTTTGCGATGGCTCTTATTCCCAAAGGGGGCCATTATTTCCGCCGGTTGCCATGGTGATGCTCCAGCATGGCTGCTGTGTGTTCGACCGTGTCCCACTGCAGCCACAACGCTCGCTTACACCGAACCGTTTGTTTCCAGAAAACAAACAGCAGGCCATGTAAAACTTAACGAGCTCTTAGCTTCATCTGCCGGTGCTGACGGCTGTGCGCGACGGCGTGCGCGTACAGGGGCATTTAAGGCGAGAGCAGGCATCTTAAAAGAACTTCATTTACTTCCCTTCATTAATTTACGGGGAGGCTTCTATATCCCATGACCTGAGAAGTGGTTTTCACAAAACCTAAAAGCGGTGTGACTAGAAACGAGCAACTAAACATTTTAATTGTTGGGAGTTCCCATGAACTGATCCTCAATGTTGAAGCAACAGCTCCGTTCTCCTGTCTCGCTTCTCATTGGTAAGCAGCGTCACACACGGACACACGTGTTTATTCCTGAGGTCTCTAACGTGTGAAGTCTGGGTTAAAAAACAAAACAAAACAGGCAGATACTATTAACTGGACTTTGTAGTCTTCAGGCCCCAGTTTCCTAAGGAATGGGCTTCTCAGGTGCCGGACTCGCCCTGAGCTCCGGGAGCTGGTCCTCTGAGGTCTGAGCCCTTGAAGCCTGGTGGTGGAACAGTGTCCGCACTTAACAGCTGGCATCAGAGGGAGGACAGGGAAGGTCACCTCGAAGCGGCAGGTGGGGCCTCCTGTTGGAGCACGGGGGCCTCACTGCTCTACCTTCTGAGCAAACACGCGCCGACATGGACCCTCAGGGCCAGCAGTCGACGGGCCCCGGCTCTTCCTGCGGATGGTCTAGAGAGCTGGCTTGGCCTCC
Source organism: Mormoops blainvillei (assembly GCA_004026545.1). Lineage (NCBI taxonomy): Eukaryota > Metazoa > Chordata > Mammalia > Chiroptera > Mormoopidae > Mormoops > Mormoops blainvillei. Next base: position 37,877 of record PVJD01009386.1, read on the forward strand.
TGGTAAGACGGTGCCAATCAAAAGGGGATTGGTCACCAGGACTGAACTTCAGAGGCTGCCATTGGGAACAGGTGGGTAATTTACTTAGCCAAACTTCCAGGAAAATGTTAAATCCAACTCTGGCCCAAATTCACTACGTTAACCTGAATTTGAAGCATGTGATCTGTACACGCTGGTCTCCCTGTCCCCACATTTGGTCTCTGCTTTCTTTTCATTTTTCTGTTTTTCTTTTGGTTACAACACTGTGAAGACTGGCCAGGCTCAAGGATGAGAAGGTTTGTTGTTTTAGCCACAGAAAGAGAACTTTTCTCTACACAGGAAGGAAGGCCGCGGGGGTCTTAGACACCAGGGCTGCCATGGTGAAGACTTCTGACGACACCCACGTCCTACAGAAACGAGGGCTGCGACTGTCACAGGATCGCCGCGGCAGGACGCACCAGCCCCGTTTCTGCGAGGGCAGAGCCTATGGGCCGGTGGCCGGGCTGCCTCTGCACCTCTCTGCCCCCTTGGCCTGTGGGAAGAAGCGTTTCAGAGCTTGGTTGCTGACACGGGACGAGCCAGGGGGCGGATGGATGGGAATCCTCTGGACTTGGGCGCCACAGCTAGAAAAACTGGGGATGCTAAGGCGCACACGCGGAAGGGGACTCTCAAGCTGGAGACGACATGGGCAGAGTCCCAAGTCACCTGAACGAGCAGCGACCCAGAGTCAGTGTGCCGCAGGGCAAGCACGGGTGCTGCGCCCGCTGGCGTGTCCCACGAAGCTGGCCTGGGCCCAAACCCTCTCCTAGCTGTTGTTGGTTTTCTGTTGGGGAAGAAACGGTTTTAACTGGGCAGGTTTTGAGACTCCTTCCCGTTACGTCCTATCACACAAATGGGTGTTTTTAGCCCATTGAACTGCAGGTGAACTTATATGTTGCTGAGCAACAGAAGCTCCTGGCCTTGTACGTCCTTGTTAGAGGATCGTCTCCCTTCCAAATAATCAGACGTCAGTCACCGCTCCACGTCCGCCCTGGGAAAAACACGCGAGAGTAGAGCACCCTGGGACGAACAGAGAGCACACTGCGTGCCGGCAGCCCGATGCCCGTGATGAGTTTTCCCGGAGAAATTAGACTCTACAGCACCCAGGCTGCCGGGACAGGGCAGGTAGAGCGGGCGGCTTGCCGAACTCGCAAAGAAAGACCCTATTTTCAGAAATTTTTGGAAACAGAGGTCAAATCCACTCAGTTCAAGGTGGTCTGGGATTCTTTCCAGTAGGTATGGCATGAGTCTAAACAAGGTCCGAAGAATGGTCAGGGTCCTGACCTGCCAATTTTCCTTTAACGCCCAGCAAACTCGCCGCCGCTCCGGGCGATGCTCGCTTTGGGCACCTGTTACGCCATCCAGGAGAGTTAATCGGCTCCCACAGCCTCCCTGGAAAACAAGGTGTTTATAACCATCTATTGCATGAAACCATCTGTGAAGCCACAGAAAGACGTGGGGACTGTCCAGTTCCAAACGCGCCAGCGGGCTCGGGGCCATCAGCGAAGGGCCAGCTGGGGAATACTGTGCTGCCATCCTGGATCCGAGGACCCTGGGGACGCAGTGACCTCTGGGGCCCGTCTCAGTCCTTTAAACAGAGGCCCTAGCAGGCATGTGGTTTCTCAGTTGTCAGGCAGGTCACTAGGGGTGAGGCAGGTGTTTGGACTCGGTCTCCTGGCTGCTATGCCCACGTCCCTGCTTGCACCCTGACGTCCTGGGGGCGGCCACCAAGGACTAACCTCCTGCCCTTCGGAAGGGAGAGAAATGCCCCTCTCCTCAGATGGCGGCCCAAAAGCTCAGGGCCATGCCCACCCATCCGTGCCACCTACTAGCATTGAAATTCCATGTCTGGAGAAGGGATACATCTTTCTTCGTTAAAAGATTTTATTTATTTGTTTTTAGAGAGAGGAGAAGGGGAAAAGAGAGGGAGGGAAACATCAATGTGAGAGAGAAACATCAATCGGATGTATCTCGCATGTGCCCCGACGGGGGACCAAGCCTGCAAGCCAGGCCCGCGCCCCGCGGAGCGAGGGAGGGCAAATACGGCCACTCTAAACAGAGAGGACAGGAGGCCTTCCTACAAAGTAATGATGGCGTCGGGGGCAATGAAGCTCTGGCTCACGATGGATCACGCTCCCGCGGAAAAGAAGTCCCTGATGGCAAAACCACGGTGACAGTCCACGCCTCTGACCATCATTTCTCAGGCCAGGGACGGCTTCCGGGGCGTGAACGCTGCCAAGCGCAGGGGATCAGTGTTCTTCAGCCGTTCTCCTGAAGCTCCTAATCATTTATCTCTAATTTCTATTTTGTGAGCGCAGGCGATGGCACAACAGCCCATGGTGCCACGGGCGGGCTCGGAGCCTGGGCTCACACCCGGTGCACCTCCTGTCACCTGCCAGCACGGGGCCTGGACTGTCTACTTCCTGGCAGTCCCTGATGGCGCACACTCCACCTACAGGGGGGTGTCTCAGCATCTACGGGGTCGCACTGTTGGAGAGTGGCCCCGGGACCCAGGGAGGAAGACATTTAATAGAACGCTAAAAAAAACCCACCACGATAGGTCTGGAGAGAGACCACAGAAAGAAGGACAAAGCTTTTTTCCCTGCTTTTTCCAACAAGCAGCCTCTTCTGTAGGGGGCCCAGGTCATGCTAAGTGCCGCCCCAGGCCCCCTCCCAGCTCAGCACCTTCTCCTGCCTCCCCCACTCTCCCGACGGTCCACTGCCCTTCACTCCCTCGTCAGCCACACCGGGAGTCCTGGGGCCTGCTTGCGGGCAGCCCCTGGGGATTCAAAGACAATGGGGATGATTGCTGTCCTCCTAGGAGCTGACACGCCCCCACGAGTCACAGGCGGGCAGGGAGCCACGTCAGATAGATTGTTCGAGTTCAGTCTGCAGGAATCTAACCGAGCACCAATTTCAAGTTATGTGTCACCCATTATATAAATCACGGATAAAGCAGAATAGGAGTTTGGGGAAAATATGCCTTTTCTGCAGCTGAGCTGATAGCTCTCTCTCATCAGGCCGTTCTTGGAACTTGGCTTCTCATTTCCCAAGAGGAATATTTGCTTCTCTTTCAACCGCATCTGCGAAGAAGGCCCTTTTCTGTGGATCTTGGAAGCCTAGAAGCACAGCCTGGGTCGCAGAGACCCCGCGGAGCCTGGGTCTCAGTCTGTCCCAGAATCTGTGACCAGGTCAGAAGTTTCTGGGAGCCCGTTTCCTCAGTCACCAGCTCCTCTGTGTGCCCCAGGCCACTAGCGCTGTGCCGTGGGACAATTTCATGTTTGCTGTTGTCCTTGGACACACTGTTAGACGTGTAACACGCAAACTTTCATAAAATGCATTGTAGCCTAGATGAAATAACAGTTAAATCGTCTCTTTAATCTTTAAGGGGAATTTCACAAAGGGGTCCACACGTCTTGGTGAATAACGAAGACTCCCTTTTGCACCATCCCACAAACGCCCAGACTTGGAACTTGGGTTTCTGACCAGGGACCCAAGTTTCTACAGGGGTACTTAGATTTTTGGATGCAGTACGCGGTTTCTGGCGGTGGCCCGTCAGCAGACAAAGCAGTCAAGGCTGTCGGTCCGGGCCTGCGGCTTGGCCCTCAGAGCAGCTGGCCGTTCCCTGAGCCCCCCCAGGCCTCGGGGGGTCAGGGAGCAGCGTCCTGACGAGGGGTGTCTCTCCCCAGGGAACCCAACTCCAAAAGGGCGAGCCCAGGCCTCAGGTGTCGGAAAGCAAAGCACCTTCCTCCCTCCCCCCGGGCCACCCCCGGTACTTCCTGGTGTCCTCGCCTCAAACCCAGACGACTCTTTGTGCTGTCGATTTTGTACTGGAACTCTTCTCCTCCTGCGGGGCCCCATCTTGGAGGGATGGAATTCCGGAGCCTTGCAGTGGCGGGTGACTGCTGAGGAGGCAGGCGGCTTGGCTGAAGGTGCGCGGCCAGTGAGGCCAGAGGCCGGGCCTCCTCGCTGCCGGGCCGGCCTCCTCTGCCCTTTCCCGGTCCTGCTGCTCCCACCGAACTGACTCCATTGAGCAGTGCGCCTCCCCTCCGGCCCGCTCCCCGATCGCCCTTTGTTTCTCTCAGAGTGGTACCGGCCTCTGCGAGCCTGTCCTCCCCAGCAGCGCGCGCAGGCCCGGTGCCGGGGCCCTGGTGCTGGCGGGAGGGCACGGGGTTCGTGCGCTTGAACCCCGTGCCCGGCTCACCGGTCTGTGTGAGGCCAGCTGGGTGGGTCGCTGTGCAGACAGACGGCCAGCCGCAGCCCTGTGGCCTCAAGAACGGGGCTGAGTTGGGCGGAAGCAGAGGTGAGCCTGAGATGGGCTGACAGCTCCAGTAACCAGGACGACCCCCCAGCGCTGTTGTCAAACAAGGTTATGGGCCAGAAAGAGCAACCAGACCCCAGTTGGGTGGACAGAGGCCACCTGCAGTCCACAGAGAGGACAGGGAGGAAGCATGACCAGCACTGTGTGGAAATTATGTTAATAGGTTTCCGTTCGTTCGGGAAACCTACCACATGGCTTCCCAAGTGGAATGGGTTTGTTGGAGCATGAAAAACATGTTTTAAAAAAGTACACAATTTTCAAAAACACCTTTAGAGAAAGAAACATGTTTGAGTATTTACTGAGGCACAGGCTCCTCTAGGGAGGACACCAGTGTCACAGGATGCCATCGTCACAACTGTTTTGTAAGAGCCTGGGGATGTTGCCACATCCCCTCATCCCAGATGCTCTGAGGACCACAGGGCTCAGGTTGTATCAAAAATAATTTCTTAAAGGAAACATGGCTTAATCCTCAGCTCAACAGAAGAAAAACATACAGCCCTGGGTAGTGAATCAGTCATTAAAAATTAAATAAATCCACCCACAACAGGAAACGGTGCCACAGAATGTCACCGTCGGCTTCACCCTGGAGGGACGCCAAACGTGGCTCTTGGAAACAGTGATGCTTCTGGACTGGGTCTCCACCCGCCTTCAGGTCCTACCGTCGTCAGCGTCTCAGCCACATCCACTCCCCAACCTGTCTTCTGCTGGGAGTTCCGGGCACAGGGGTGCACTGGGGGTTTCCATGGCTTCTGACAAGATGAAGTGAGCTACCTTCCCAGGAAATCACATCTTCAGGTCAAATAAACTATCACAGTCCCTGAGAGCCCCCTGCCAGAACGGATGTCAGAGCAGCGGGCAGAGGAGCGGGCAGAGGGCCGGCGTCTCCCTAGCAGCTGTCTCGCTTGCGTTTTGACGCCCAGTCCCTTGGAGTCCTGGCTTGCTTCCTGCACACGAGCAACGCCATGGGAAGGGGAAGATTGCTTTTCAAAATATTTTTCCATTAGTAAAACGCTCCTTTATGTGTTCCTGCTTCTTTTGCAAGGCCAGGGGAGAGCAAATCCAACTGAGAAACAGGGAAGACAAAATGCCAAAGGTAGCTTCCCAAGGAGATTATAAAACACATACGGCGGAGGAGCTGCATCGCAGAAGGGAGGGTGACAGAGGCACGTGGCCCCGGACACGCACGACGCATAGCAGTGGCTGCTTCAGGGACATTGTCTGCTGTTAAAACCCAGAGAAGCATTGCCCAGGATCTGGAATTTGACGTTTCAAAGAGAACATTGGAAACTTCTCACTCGCCTTTGATATTTTAGACATAGAAGGTGTGACTCGAGACATGTCAACGTCATTCGGCTTTCTAGAACTACACTCTATTTCTGTCCACACCCTTTTCTAGGCTCCCGCACAAAAAAACCACCCTCACGACTGAGATCTTCGACCTCATTTTTCAAGAGCTAGCACAACCCCGAGCCTGCCGGAGGTCAGCGCCGGGTGCGTGAACGGACAGACCGCTGGCGGCGGCAGGCAGTCGAAAGGAAATGGGTGAGTGTGTGAAATGAGATTAGAAACTGGATTTGGTCAGCAGATAACATGTGGAAATAGTTGGGAACCCTGGCCAAGATCAACTCGAGTGATCAGAAAATTGTTCCAAAATGTAATTATCTACCAGCGAACTGCACAGAATCCACGGGATATGTTATTTATAAACGTGCCCTATTGGTGCATAACGGCAAAATAATATTTTTCAAAATGGAAAATTTTATCTTCTCTCGGCTGGCATGTCCCTCCCCTTCGGTGGTGGTGACAGGCGCAGAAAACACTAGCGACTTGAGCATCCCCGCCCGCTGTGCTGGCAGCTCCAAGTCCACATGAGAACGTGAGAACATGAGAACACACACCTGGGCTGCCTCCAGGGACCTCTGAGGCCCAGACGAGATACTGAACTTGAGCCTCTTTGTCAGCTGTCAAGTGCCCTACCTCCACGTGTGGTATATCATACATGCGATTTGTTTCCAGCACAAGGCATTTCAGTTCTCTGGCAAAACAGGAAATAGATCAAGCCCTGTTTCTTTTTTTGTGACTAAACATGTCCACCGACATGACATTGTTAAAAAATTAATTTTTCCGCAGCAACATGGGAACATGGTAGCTTTTAAAAAGTGCAGTACAGTACCTGAACACAAAATTGCACCATTTCTGATGACAGATCAATCTTTAGAGTTGTTTGAAATCAGTTAAATACTGTCAACATATTTTTTTTAGTTGTCAGAATTCATTCAGCGCCATCATAAAATAACACAACTGCCAGTTTTGCTTTTTGCTTATTCTCACTTCTATTCAGAACAAGGGGATGAAAGCGACTCCAGAATCCATTATGTGGCCTGTTTTGTTCCGCGTGCCCTGGGGGTCTTTCCTTTTCCCACATTTTAAATACATTACGCTAAATCCTGCATCATAATAAGCAGTTTTTGAAAGTCACTTCAAATCGGGGCGGATTTAATGGCGGCGGGTGCGCCGGGTGCATGCCCTGGGCCCCAAATTCTGAAGGGCCCCGCGAAACCCCAGCTTTATACTTTTTTCTAATGACACCAAGTTTGGTTTCCCGTGTGCCATTTTAATTACGTACAAGTTTACAATCGGCGGCAAAACCTGATAATGTGTTTAAATATTTCTCTTCTGCGCCCGGGGCCTCCACCGACCTTAACCCGCCTCTGCTTCAAATGGGCAGTTTTTAAGCCCAACACATCTAATCTCCTGTGGCTCAATGTCCCGTTGCGCACGGAGACGTCCCCTAGTGGATGGGATGGAAATCAGGGGCGAGTCCCCAAAGCAAATAGGGAGTGGCCCACATGCCTCCCGTTGGCCACCAGAACTCATTCCTGAATCCGGGGTTCAGCGGAGGGATCTCTCGGTAACTCACACCGAACGGGTCCTGTCAGTTCCCCGGCCCCTCTCCGGGTATGAACGACCGCGCCTCCGGCAGTCCGGGACCGGAGCCGCCACCCGCCCCAGCAAGGTGAGCACAGCCCTGCCTCACGCCCTGAACACAAGCCCCGGGGGGACCAGCTCACTGACCTGCCGTGGCACCTCCCACTTTCTCACCCCGTCACTGTGAACTAAAATGTCACTTCACCAACCTTGCTGTTGGGGGTATTAGGAGGGCGGTTTGGATGACAGAACTAGGAAATGTCCAGCTTCGAATGGGCAGGATTTTGCTGTGTCATTTAGCCAGCCCAGGGCCCGACAATGGCTGGGGATTGTTTTCCTCCGAGGTGGCCCCCGCCCCCGGGTTCCTGGCAGCCCGAAGGCCCAGCAGCCCCGAGGCGGACGGCTCCACTCCCCCAGGCACTGCCTGGCCGGCCTATGCTGGACGCAGAGGCCTTCCTGGAGCCCACACCCAGGCTTCCTGCAGGAGGCCGTCTGCCAAATTCTCACTTCACGAGAGCTTCCTGGCAATATTCTCTAACCCAATTTTTAAATACCTTAGAATTTTATTACACGCAACCACAGAGTAAATCCCACACAGCCAGAAGGGTTCTCCTATGAGCTCCCCTTTACCTCTTGTCCTCCTGGAATGACGCCGGGGAGCCACCCTGGTCGGCGAGGACCCATGTTTTCCTGTCTGTCAGCTGCCACAGGATTTCTAGAAGGAGCGTCCAGCTCTTCACTGGGTCTGCTGGGGGCTCGGGACGAGATGTGCGTTTGTATACGAAAGCTGGGTTCCTGTCCCTCCGAGTGGAAACGGTGACGGCTGGAGTCCAGGCCTTTGCTGTGTGACAAACGATGACTTAGCAGACTCCTTTCAGAGGCACTTCTTGGAAGAATGTTGGAACTTTCCTGGGCAGGACGGGGGTGGGGGTGGGAATGGAAATAAGTGAGGGATTACTCTGGAGCCATCCGATCCAGAAGCGCCATTCTTCCAGGCGGCGTCAGCTTCTCCCTCGGTCTCCGGAGACCAATGTCTCTGTTGTGAGAAACCCCTTCTGCTCAGAACAGGACCCTGTGGGACCCACGGATGCCGATAAAAACCCAAGAACGAGGCAAAGGAAGGAGACAGTAATCAGATTGCGTAGAAAGTTTTCAAATCTTCAATGTCTTCCTACAGACTTGGAACCAGGACAGGACACGGAGTGCGGTCCATCGGCACAAATGGAGCCGAGGCCCGGCGGGCAGTGAATGTGGCCGCGGCGGCTCACCTGCCCGGGCAGAGCCCAAGTCACTGGGCAGCCGTCAGGTTCTTCTCTTCCCCTGACACGGTGGGCATTCAGGCCAGCATTTGGAGGACCAAAGTCACATGTATTGAAACGGATGGAGGAGGAAGTGTGGGTCATTCCGGAGGACAAGACTGGTGCATGAATATTCTACGTTAAATTTAAAACCAGCACCTAATTTAGTTTTTTTTTTTCCTTCTGTATTTCCAGGAACCAAAGTGAAACAGTCAAGTGAGAGTATCATCTAATCTTCCTTACTCGGGGTACCCGTTAGTGTAACAATATAAGACTTCGGGGAGCCTGGGAAAACATTTAAACCTTAGTTATGTGCCTTCTGTAAATTCTTAACTCTGCGGTTCCACTGCATCATTTAAATACTGTGCGACTGAGACCCACAGATTCACCAGCATCGTCCACTTGAGGGAACTTTGGTCCAATCAGATGAGTAAGAACTGTAGTATTACTTCCCAAGTTTATTTCCAAATACAGAACAGGAAAAAAGAAAAATATGAGAATGGGTGGCTGTGCTGAAAAGGCTCCTTTTAATCCAGTTTAACCAGGAAAAAAATCAAATATTAACATAGTATCAGTTTATTCAATGAAAAATCAGGGAGTGTTGCTAGAAAGGGAAGGCCCTTCTGAGACCCACGATGTGACGGGCACACGCACTGCTACCCGCTCGCTACATGCCTTCTTTAAAAGTTGAAAGCAATTGCTGTAATTTTGTGATGATATTAATAGTAACAATTTTAAGTGCTTACTTTGAGTCACCTCATTTCAATGCTGCAATAATCCTAGGAAGTGGCTGACAGATGGGGGGACAGGCGGGGGACACAGTTCGCGTGTTTGCTCAGCAGCTGCGTACCGGCCGCTCTGCAGCCAGCCCGCCCCGGAGGACAGAGGCTGGGGACAGTCTCCAACCTCAGGACGCTGGTTCTCGCCCCGCCCCGCCCCGCCCAGGGTAAGCTATTCGTGTACTCAAAAAGCAAGTTTCTAACTCCGCACATTCGAAGTAAATCCTTTTCTGTCAGCTGAAACTCTGACGCTTGGAGCGAGTCTCAGAGGTTTAGCCGTGAAGCAGCCGTGGGTTAGAAGGCCAATCTGAAGTTCCGCCCTGGCACCCAGCAGGGAGGCTACAGAGGCAGCAGGTCGGGCGGCCGGGGCAGACGGCGGCCCCTGCTTCCAGGACAGCTTCTCATCTCTGAGAGAGAGCGAAAGGACGCCTGAGATCGGAACCACTCACTGCTTCCTGGAGCAGAACTCTGCTGTCCCCCTGACACAGAGGCAGTGGATGGGCCCGAGGACGGGGCGGTGCTGCCCCCAGCGGCTCTGACTCCCCGGCGCCTTTGGTGGGAACGGCGGGAGGAAGTTGATTCCCGGACGAATGCTCAGTTACCTTTGGACAGTGGACCCGCTTCCGAATCCGTCCCTGGCTTTGAGACAGGTACAGGGGTTGGGGAGCCCTGGGAGCACAGATCACAGGGTTGCAGCTGAGAGAACTGCTGACCACTCACAGCAGCTGGTCAACTAGCCAAGAGGCCAGCAATCCTAGAGAGGACAGGCGGCAAGATAGCAGTGGAGAGCCGAAGAAGCCACGGTGAGACTGTGTCTCGGGAGATGCGTCTGCGAGGCCCGACCCTCCAACAGTTCATTCCAGCATGTGGGGGTCCCTGCCGCTGACGAGCACGTTACAGATCCACTCAAGCCCGTGTGGATGGGCTGGTATCTCTTGTTTAGGTATCCGAGGCAGTGGACGCTACAGGTCTTTTGTCATTGAGTCTCTGTCCCATGGTTATCACTCCAGTAATGACCCTTCTCTTTGATCCCATGGTTGACGCTTGCCTGAGGCAATCATGCCCTTCAGAACAGACAGTACCCGATGACGATGTGACAGAGAACGCAGACAACACATCTGTCTTAGCAGGCAGCACGTGGAGACTTTCCTGCTCTCTGTCCTGATAAATCGTTGACTGTATTTGGCGTCCCTTCCAAGTAGCAGCCGTCCACGCAATGAAAATGCATTGAATTGCTCTAGGAATAACCATGAGCATTTATGTCCAGGGGACACAGTGCCAGGAAGGGCCCCGCCCCCTGCCCCCACAAAGAGAAGGCCAATCAGAGCAAAATCGCGCACCTGTTGACCTTAGGCTAATTCAGAGCGGAGTCTAGGTATTTCAAGGTGACACATGTGAGAAACAAGATTCCTACTTGCCCACATCCTGCTTCGCTCACTAAAGGTGAGTGTCTACATGACGCGAGACCAGGTGCCACCAGCCCACGGGGCCTCAGCCACTTCGAAAGTGCTTAGGTGTCCTTGCTTCACTTCCTTTAGGGAGCTTAACCCCATTAAACTGATCAAATAGAACACAAAAAAGATATGGCCTTTCTCCCTCTAAATACTAGGACATCAAGATCATGTACTGCAGCCAGGACCTCGAAAGGCAGAAAATTATGGGATGACTACACCTCTCTTTTTTCACCAAAAGCGCAATCCAGAAAAACTCCTTCCCAGTAGTTTCCCCCACAGCGGATCATCGAAGGAGCAATTACCAATGATGCCATCTTGTGCCACGGGGCCCCCTAAGAGTTGTCGCATGTGTGCCACCGAGATAAGGTAAAGCCCTTTGAAAAGTCAGGACAAGGTAGTGGAAAGAAAGCCATGGAAAATGTATTCTCAACAATACACCTCAGGATGCGGAACAGCCGAGCCAGATTTTAAACGCAAAAAAAAAAACAACCCAACAGTAACCAGAAGTGTGGTGCAAGCCTGCTGGAACAAGTTCAGGCATAAAATACAAATATAACACACTGACCATATGGCCTTCTCTCTCTGGAAGATAATGTTTCTCTAACAATTAAACCCCCCACATTTTTTACGTAGTTCACTACACATCAGAAATAATTTTTTAAAATTTTGTACTCACCCAGGGAAAATGCTGGCTATAGTCTGAAAAAGAAAGAGAAACAAAGAGTTAGTTCCCTGGTTAGCTCGGTTACGTGCTAATTCTAGCCACTTCTTTCTCTGCATCACCGGTCGAATGTGCCCAGTTTTGCTTCATCGTTCCGGCCCCACTGAGGCCTTTTTATCTACATGACCATAACTGCTTTTTGCTGAAACCATCAGCTTTCCAAAGTGTCCTGCCCCAAACTGTCCAGTAGTGTCGGGCTGTCAGTTGACAGCGGAGGGTGCGGACTGGCCCCGATCTGAAATGCTTGATGTCTCACCCCAAGGCGCCCCATCAGTCAGCTGACCCTTCTGTGGCCCAAGATGTCCCCTCCCCCGGAAGCAGGTCCCTCAGCCCAGCGTCTCTAGAGACCACCTTTTCCAACCTGCCTGGGACGGCCCCTCACCCCAGCTGATCATCATTCAGCTTGCTCACGCCCCATTCATTCCACTCCACTGTCCTTTGTAAAACAGTTTCGCTGAGATACAACTTTTGCACCATGAAGTCCCCCATTTAAATTACACAGTTCAAGAGGTTCGAGCATAGTCATGAGTTTTGCAACCGTCACCATCATCTCCTTCTAGAATACTTTCATCATCCCAAAAGAAAGCTCATGCCCATTAGCTCATTAACTCCCCCAGTCCCGCTGCCACCCCCAGCCCCTCCTCTCCCCACCCGGGACCCCGGCAATCACTAATCCACTTGCTGCCCAGGGATTGGCCTATTCTGGACATCTCATGTGAAGGGGACCCTGCAACATATGGCATTTGCAATGGTTTTGAGGTCCACACGTGATGCATGGACTGCACTTCCTTCCTTTTTACAGACAAGCACTGTTGCCTTGTACAGATGGACCACATTTTGTCTCCCGTTTCTCACTTGCCAGACGTGCCCCCTGTTCTGGCGCGAGTGGCCCGAAAGGCAGCCTCACAGGAGGGCTTGGAGCCTGCGTCCACCTGTGGCTGGGGACCTGCCCCGTCCCGTCGTCACCGCGTATTTGCACTGCGAGAGGACAGAATCAAGCGTCGCTACTTTAAAATAGCTAATGCAGTACAGCATTTTCCACCAAAATAGACTACTTCTCGTCTTAGTCCTGGTCAGGCTGGATGTTTAAAGCAAAGACAGTAATGACTCTGCACTACACAGCTATAACAGGTAGTGCGAACTGGAAAGCTGACCTGTGAGAAAGATTTAGAGCAAAAGGAGCAAAAGCAACGGTTCTGGTTACTAAGGAATTTTTAAATCTACTCGCGCAAATCCACAGCTAACGTCACTCTTAACGGTGGAAGACTGAATGCCCCCCGCGCTGGGGACAGGGCGGGGATGTCCCCTCTCGCCACTCCTATTTAGCGTCGTACGGGAAGTCCTAGTCCATGCGGTAAGGCAAGGAAAAGAAACACAAGACATATCAACTGGCGAGAAAAAAAATACTTCCTCACTCTCAAATACAGACATGACTGTCTGCGTAGAAAACTCGACAGAGTCTACAAAAAGCTGTGGAGTAACATAAAACTGTAGGGCTCCCAGAGTGCAACGGGGCCTACTGCGACAGCAAAGGGCAGGGAGGCACGGGGCGCCGAGGAGGTCACTGGGGGATGTGGAACTGCTTGTTTGTAGGAATAGCTCATTAGAAGACTCTACCCCTTCTGACCCCCAGAAAGAAGCCGGGAAGACTAGCTTGTGGGGTTTGCCTGGCACCAAGCACGGGGACAAGCCAGGAGGGGAAGGGACCCTGAACATTTCAGGAGGATTGATAGGAATGCTGGAAACTACCCACCATGCAGTGCTGAGTCATGTTAGCGTAAAATCAGACCCAGCGATGAGCAGAAGCGTGTCGTATGCAGGAGCCCAGCTGCAGGCTCGAGTCTACCCAAACTGCAAGCCAGGGAAACCCTGGTCGTGTTAGGAGCAGGGGTTCCCTGTCAACGCTGGTTAAATAAAGAAATACGTATGATCGGCTACATCCCAATCGAACACAAGTAATGATTTTAAAGTAACCTTTGAATTAATGCTGTTTTATTTTTTTATCTTTTTTATTGAATTTATTGGGGTGACACTTGTCAATACAATCACACAGGTTTCAGTATGTTCCCCCCTCCCATGTCGAGTCTCCCTCCACCACCACCCCTCGCTCTATTTCTTAAACAAAGCAAAGGGCCACGGGACAGAGAGCTCTACGAACAGACCACACACTGCACCGGTCTGGGGCTCGCACGGGTCCGCAAGAAGCCACAAGCACAGTGTCTCTAAACACAGAAGCAGAGAAACACCAGGCGACCAGAGCGTCCTCCAAAGCCAGCCCTGGTCACGCGAACACTTCCTTCAGCCCCAGGCCCTGCTGCAGATGGCTGCGGCAGTGGAGCAAAGCGCTGGAAAAGGTGGAAAGAGCGCACTGGAAATGGGCGCGGGGGGTGGATCCCGAGGACACATCCGCTCTGCTACGTGTGGGGGTGGGGGTCACTGAGGAGCTTGCACAGTGTCCTTCCGCCACAGACAAGGTCCCCGGTCTTATCTGGGGCAGCACCGACCTCCGGGGCAGGAGAGAAGCCACTAGATGCACGGTCGGCCCAGTGCCTCAGCGGCCCTGACGCTTTCTCTCCCACAGCCCGCGGCCCACAGCAGGAGGCAGGTTCGGTCCCATCTTAGGGATGAGAAGACTTAGTCTGGACCAGAGTCCCACGGAGCAAGGCGGTGGGCATCGGAGACCCTAACCCAGGGTCGCTGAGACCACTCTTGGGGGGGCCACACAGGGTGACCCAGCCCGCACTGTAGGGGCATTCGTCTGCTTGGTTTTTCTGTCTCCTTTCCCCAGTGAGGCTGTAATTCCTTTCCCACGAAGAACTTCCTGTTCAGGGCGACCTAATGCTGGAGGCACTAATCCTGGAGAGCCCCTAACTGCAGGAACGGCTCCAGCCTGGTCTGTGGGACAGAAAGACCTAGAAAGGCCCAGGTGGGCCACATACTTCCTGTGGAGAGCAGGAAGCCTGCAGGAGTGGCTGGGCTCCCAGAGGCCTGGACCAGCTGACCAGGGGGCCTGTCCCCCGTATCCAGGCACAGCCACTTGTTCCCAGGGACCAGAGCAGGGAGGATGCCCAGCTAGACCCTGGGGAAGAGGTGGTGTGATGACTGGAGCGGGGGAAGTCCACCCTGGGGGTCGGGGAGGCAAGGCCCTGTGGGCTGGCGGCGGGCGGTGCTCCCACAGGAAGTGGCTGCATTGCAGCCTTCGGTCCAGATGGCGGGGGAGACACACAAAGCCCCGGCCGCGTTGTTCTGCGTCCCACCCCTGCAAGAATCAAACACAGTCACGACATTTAGAATCAACGCATCGGAGCTGTTCCACCTAAAGAAAAAATGAAAATGACTTCTTATTTGTCAAGTTGTGAGGTGGGCTGGAGCGGGCGGCCCTTCAACATTCAGAAAGAAAACCCCATCCAGCCACAGCCTTGGCCTGAAGCGCCATGTCCGCAGCCTTTTCGACGGGCTGCAGCCGCAGCAGCAGCATCTAGAACGCGTTGGGACGCACACGTTCACTTTAAAAAACGTTTGCACGCATAGCTCTCCACGCAGGTTGCATCTGCCAGGCAGATCTTACGATGGGTCAACGCCGTATGACCCGAGCGCACGCAATAATTAAAGTCCGGATCCCTGTGAGCTCGGGCCCTGAAGTGGTTTCCCCGGGACCATCAGTGCAAAGCTGCCCTGGGCTGCATTCTCTCGGGCTCCCGTGTTCTCCAAAAGACACCGAGTTGTCCCGGTCGATTGGTCCGGGCACTTGGAATAGCAGGGAGTGTCGTTCGCTGAAAATCAGGGCGACACCCCAACACAAGGACCCGACAATTTGTTCAGAAGGGTGGTCCGGAGAGCAGGACAGACGGCTCCCGAGAGCAGACAGCAGTGACCTGCCACAGGCACTCGACAGCACCAGGACATGTTCGGGGGGCGCCTCAGCAAGGACGGCCCTCAGCGCCGGTCAAGTCCTGCTTCCAGGTGGTCAGTCAGGTGGTAGGGGGAAAGCAGGACCCCTGACACGCACCGGGTTCAGGTGCTCACCGACCCCGCTCTGCCAGGTCCCACCGTTTCCTGGTTCACCTTTCACGGAGTGGCAAAGGCTGTTAATTCCTGCACTTCCTACCACGTGAAGAGGTCTGGAGGGGCTGCTGGCTGACCCCCCACCCTGCCACGCCAGGGGACAGAAGCCTCCCGAATGACAGGAGTTGGGGGAACCGTACTCCGCCCACCCTGCCACCAGCATGCCACCCTGAAGGGGGGTAGGGATCCCTTGAAACAACATTGCTAATGCTGGGGAAAAGACCCATTTGCTCAAACAGTCATTTTGTCAATCTCTGCATGATGATCTGAGCTTGTAAACACGGGGCAATGTTTACGAATTATTCACGGGCAGCTGCTCAGCAAAGGCCGTGGGCGTCACCTCAAAGACTTGCACGAAGGAGGTGGTAGATGCTGGGGGCACTGACCCGGGACTGTGGTCACAGGTCGTTGCCACTCTGCGGCAGTGGGTCTCTCTGCATGGCCGCAGTGTGCGAACAGAAAC
Source organism: Mormoops blainvillei (assembly GCA_004026545.1). Taxonomy (NCBI): domain Eukaryota; kingdom Metazoa; phylum Chordata; class Mammalia; order Chiroptera; family Mormoopidae; genus Mormoops; species Mormoops blainvillei. The sequence continues at coordinate 53,924 of PVJD01009386.1, forward strand.
CTCTCACGGACCGAGAGGACCCGGGGACCCGCTGGCCCACCCGATGGGATGCTGCCTCTAGCGTGCCACCCCCTTGAAGGTCTGGCTCTTCACAAGGGGTCCTCTGTGGGCTCACCCTCCCTCAGCCCTGTTTTCAGGGACACACCCGGGACCAAACCTGCCTCACTTTGCCATGCTCTTCTCCCAAATGGGGTCCCGCCCAGAACCCCACAGGCCTATTCTCTTGTATCCTGGGTGCTGGCTCTTGTCTTGTCCCCCTGCCCCACCCTATGTGACTGCAGCAAACTGAGTCGAGATGATGCCCAAGACCACTCTGGCCAATTTTCTTCCCGCCCGGGAGGGCCCCGGGGTCCTGGCCTGGAGGATGGGCGCTGCGCCCAGGGAGTCCCAGGCTCCTCGCGGTGCCTCAGGGCAGTTTCCGGACAAGCATCGCACGCCAACCTCTTTTCCAGTGAGCAGAAAAATGGAATCTGTGGGCATAACATGATCGTTTTACTTTTTTCCACTACTGCTTGTTTGCCGCTAGGTACAACCCGGAATAAAAGGACTGAAATACAAATCACCCATTAATGGAAAAACTGGGGGCCGGCGGACCACCGTTGGCTTCTCGGCCTGTTTTTGTGGACTCGCCTGCTTGGACATGTACTGTTATGTTCTATACGTGGGCCCGTGCCTCTTTCTAGGAAAACCAGAGAGAAGTAGCCACGTGCTGAGGACACCGCCTGGCCAAGGGGCGGCACCCAGAGCCCCGCGCTGGACGGATGTCACAGCACTGCGACGGAGCAACCACGATGCCGCGGCTCCAAACCGGCTGCTGCCCAAGCACATCCGAGGACCGTGCTCACCTTCCAGGTGAGTCTCTGGAATTCGGCTGCCCTCGAGGCTGGTGCTCGGGACCAGGTGTGATATGGCACCCGTATGAAGGGGTCCTGGTGGCCACACCTGAACAGACCCAAATGTCTCCCCCGACTGGAGACGCAGGAGAGAAGGTGGGGTGGAGGACCAATGCAGAGTGCCAGTGACCTCACCCGAGGACTGCCTTGTCTGCAGGCCCCATGCCTCCTTGCCGACCTGGGCCGGCACCTTGATCACACTTGACCTGACACTGTTTTTCTCGCCCCAGCGGGGTGAATGGGGCCGAGAGGGGCGCAGTTCTGGGAAGCAAGGCCTGCTTTACTCCTCCCATGGTTGGGGGGGCGGCTCTGCGGAAGGTGCTCTGGGCGGGCTTGTTAGTGCAACACGCTCACGGCGACCGAACTCGGAGTCTTCCCAAAGGACGTTCTCCTTCTTCCAATGAATGTTCACCGAGCCTGAGAGAAAGCGATCTGCCTCCAATAGCAAACCACCGTTTGCAGGCGTTATTTTCTGGAGTGCCAACGTGAAATGCCCCCGTGGTTCTCCTGGGGGCCCTGGGCCCACGGGCGGGCTGCCGCCGTGTATGTGCGGGGCTGGTTGGTGACTGTCCTCACACGCAGCTGTCAACAGCAGCAGCTGCAGAGGCCCAGGGCGAAGTGACGGTCCCCAAGGCCACCTAACGGATGAGCCATGGCATTAAATAATTATTCGGGAAGCTCCCGTGGACCCAGAATGAAAGGAAACTTAAATCATGCTTCTTAATTTAAAAATAACGATCGCTGTTGTTAATTAAAATGCTAGTTACCACCAATTCCGTACTCGTGGCAAAGGGACAAGTCCAACGGCCCTCTTCACCCGTATTAATCAAAGCGATTTTATTAGTACACATGAGTAAGTACAGTTAATGGGGAGAGGGGGCCGCAGCTCTGCTGGCAGGCTGGCATGGACGAGGGGGAGAGGAAGCACCGGCGAGCAGCCCTGTGGGCTGCCCAACAGCGCGCGGAGGTTTCCGGGAGAGAGCCCTGCGGCGGGCACAGGGGCCAACACCGGGGTCAAGGACGCCCTCGGATGCCGGGGACCCTTTCCTACCTCCAGCACCAGCTGCCCTTTCAGCAGTCTCTTCGAAATCCGCAGAGTGCTCCCTGTCAGTGGTGTCTGTGGCGGAACTTTCTAGAGGCCCCTGGCCCACATGAATGGTGTTTCACCTTCCGCAGACACCGCACAGTGGTCCCCGCCTCATGCTTTCTTCCCGCTGTCCCCGGCCCAGCGGGCTGCCCAGAGCTGCCAGGGGTGCCCGAGGCCCGCCCCGTCCTGATGGCCCCCAGGCTTCCCTGAGTTGTCCCCCCCGGATCTCTGGAAGCAGAACGCCGGCCTCAGCTGCTCCGCCCCTGTGTCCTCTCCCCCCAGCCACACCGTCCGAGCCGCAGAAGACGGCAGGGCTAAGTGGGGGCCGCGTTTGCCACCTCCTCAGCTGCCCCAGGATGTGGGCGGGTTCCAGCACATTTCACAGGCGGCAAAGCAAGGTGCCGATGTGCAACCAAAGACAGACCCGGTGGCTTGTCCGGTGCTTCCTGTCGTCTCTGGCTTCACTTTATCGTTCAGATGCTTTGGTGCACGAACCGTAAATCAGGAAACACTGCTGTGTGAGTGAATGAGAAGGAATGCACTGACCCCGCGGTCCCCGTTTATTGCGCATCTACTGTGGGCAGTGCCGTGCTGGCTGCTGAGGGTTTTAGAGATTTTAAAAAAAGGACGTGAACAGAAGTTGAAGGTTTTCACCTTAAAGGACGTCCACAAGACAGGTGTATAAACAGGCCCCTGAAACGCAGGGGAGAGCGAGCGCTGTCGCCCCGCGAGCCCGGGGCCTGGACAGTTGGAGGGGGCGGCACCTGACTGTGTCCCGGGCCCGAGTCCGTGCATCTGTCTCGAGAATAAGACTCACAGGGCGGCAACAAGGACAAAGGTGAGGAAGCTAGAGAGTGTGTGGGGACAGTTTGGAGATGGCAGATAATTTGAATTCTGGCTTTGACGTTGGAATGAGCCACTTAACCTTCGTGCGTCTTAGCTTCCTCACCTTGGAAACAGGGATAATGGTCCTCACGTGCTGGGTGAATGAATGAGAAAATCCACACAATGGACCCCGTAGCGAGTGTAGGGGTCGGTGCATCGGGACCGGAGGTCTGGAGAAGGACAGAGGCGCTGAGTGTGGACAGTGGGTCCAGGAGCAGTAGAGAGGTCATTCCAGTGGTCCAGCTGAGGGGTGGGAGGTGCCCCTGAGGGCAGGGGCGGCAGGGACGGAGCTGGGGTTGGCGGCTATTTAGAGACCAAGGGGCAGAGCCAATCACCACCTGGGACATACGTGAAGAGGAAGGAGGGGAAGGGAGGAATTGAGGGGACCTTCCGCCTGAGCAGGGGCCTGGGTGGAAGGCTGGCTGCCCACTGAGCAGAGACGTTTGTTAACTATTTCTAGGAAAAACTTCAAAAAGTAATAAACCGGGTAAGTGGAAGAGCTGCTGATTACTCATTATTTTGTCAAAAAAAAGAAACAAAAAAAAACACCCCAAATGTTTTGGTTTAATCTCACCACCTAACTGGCTGATCTGACCCACCCATTCCCTACTAAGAATCTGTGTAGGATGCAGAAAGAAGAGACTTGCCCTAAAAGAGCTGGGGGCTGGGGTGGGGGCGCACTGTCCTCAGCACCACCTGTGTCACCTGAAAGAGAAAACGTCCCCGCTGAACGTGGGGTTCACAATGGAAGGTGAGCTTGGAACAGAAGCGTCCCCAGGCTTGAGGCAGGTCCTGCGCACAAGCAGCTACTCTCCCCTGGCCGACGCGGCAGAATTCTGTGGGCTCCGTGGGTCTCTCCTCCACACGAGGAACACTGCAGCTTTCACTGGGAAACAAAGCCGCTTTATGGCACAAATATGCAGCGTTCCCATCAGCTCAGTGCGCGGCAACAGGCATGCGGCATCTGCTCAGCATTCCGTGCGTCTGCCTCCAGAGGCCGGCCCTCCTCCCCCACCGGGGGCCGGTGCACCCGTCACTCTCAAGGAAAACTGTTTTCTTTCTTTACAACGCAAGGAGTCATCTCAACTGTGTGGATCTGAGCAGCTTCCGCAGTGTGTGTGTCATTCCCGGCATTCGGGTCAACGTGGAGATGCCAGGGGGCCAAGCGTGCGTCCCACATACGGCGGCCCCCGCCATGGTCCTCGCCTGCTTCGGGCGTGGCCAGTCGTCTGTTCAGGAATCCAAGTCCAAGTCTGAGGGAGGGAGGAAGACACAGAGTGCGTGCCCCCGAGCCGGAGCCCTGCCCACTTCTGGGTGACCTTGGGCAGGCCCCACATCGTCTGTGGACTTCCGGGGTCTCTACACGTGACATCGTGCAGACAGCTTCAGATGTTGGTCCGAGGACACAGTGCTGTGTGAATGAGCTTGTAAACTGGGAAGGGGAGATGGTGAGGTCCAGGTAAGGGGCTGGGGTGGCCGCAAGGTGCAGCCTCACGCACAGCGGTCAGGGCGGCACGGATGGTCGGTCAAGCACGATGCTGGACATTCTCTGTCCAGGGACCCATCAGACCCTCATGACTTTTATTCCTTTATGGGGATGGATGAAAGGACGGAGCCCTGCTATACGCCATCACCAAGGTCAAGTTCAGGAGGATGCGCAGTCAGCGAAGTGGAAGGGATATTAGGAGATAACCCTTCCAAAAGAAATCCATCAGGGACGTGCGTGTGACGACCCTGAAGCAAGAGGCAGGAGGTCACTGGGTCAGTAAGAGGCGGGGCTGGAAACCACACCCAGCCATGTCCAGGCTCTCGGCCACAGGGCAACGGCTCCCCAGTGTTGCTTCGGTCAAGAATCACCTCCTGGGGACAGGCTGTGTGCCGAGCAGTCCCCAGGGCCATGGAAGGGGACCATCATGACCCAGCACCCAGAGGAAGGCGCTGGCCGGGACCCTCCTGCTCCCGTTATGCTCTCGTGGTCACATGGCACCGCGTCCTTAAAAGGTCAACAGTTCGCCTAATGCGTTGCCACCAAGGGCTCCGAGATACCATCTTCCTGCCTAACCCCAAACTCAGGTCTAAGATTCACAAGCAATTGCAAGGAATTTAGAGGCTCATTTAAAACACGCTGGGTCTCGGAAAAGGTAAAAGCATTGGAAATGGAATTTGGGAAAACTGCATGGGGCTCGAGGTCGCACCTGAATTTGACAGGAGGCCTCAGAGGTCCCTGATGAACCCGCGCCAGTACCCGCAGCCATCCCGGCAGGGGTCCCCGACGGGCCTGCAGCAGCCTCCCTCCCTCCTGGCCTCTGCCCTGTGGGGCTGAGGAGTGGCCTCCAAGAGCAGCCATGTTCTAACAGACCCCCTTCCATTTAAACTAAGCTGGAGGCCATGTCTTCTGGAGAGTTTCCCAAGAACCACCTTGACAGGTAGAAGCAACCCCCCCAGGACGGGGTGGGAAGCTCCTCTCCCTGCTGCTCTTTGTATCCAAGAACCGACGTGCCCCGTAACAGTGGCGCCAGCAAGGCCAGGGCTGCCACGCAGGGGTCCCGTGTGTCCAGTCCTAGGCATCACCACCCCACCGAACTCTCACCGCAGAGTGAAGAGCTGAGAACCGTCCTCCTCGCCTCACAGAGCAGGAAGCAGGAGCTCCCAGAGTATGGGCGAGGTCCCCACATTTCATGTCAAACCTCATCCCCAACTGGAGTCTGTTCCCATAAGACCTGTGCACCCGACAGTCCCCGGTCCCTCTGGGCAGAGGACGTCAGTGGGGTGTGGCCATCTGTACCAAGGCGCCAGCCTCAGCCAGGATCTGAACCGTTAGCTTGAAGTTGCAAATGAACCCAGACTCTGGAGTTTCGAGCAGGGGGAGAGGGGACATCCCTGCCTGCCCGACGCCAGCACCGGGTAGGCTCCCGGCTCTGGATCCCGGCACCCACGAGCCCTTGGACAAAGCCTGCCCTCAGGAGCCCGAGACTTTCACACAGCACAGGTGACATGTCGCCGGCTCACTCAGCCCTGACCAAGCAGAGTTTATAGTCACTCTCATTCTACAGACGGGCCGCGAAGACCCCCTGCCCCACAGTTTCCTTCTAGAAGCCGATGCTAAGAACGCACACAACTCTAGTGAGTCTGTCACCTCCTCGGCCTCATGGTGACCCTGTGCAGGCACGAGTGTCCCTGTGTCCCTTACACACGGCAGCACGGAGGGGACGCCGGGTGCGTCGTGACTCCAGACTTTCCGCCCTTCCGCTTTGTGTCATTATTGTGAGGAGGGCACTGAAAAAAGATGGCAAAAGAAGCGCAGACACGGAGCTGGGTCCTAACGCCAGGGCCTTAGCTCTTCACGTTTAATGTCCTGCATCCTCCGGCTGGGTTTTCAATTACGGGATTGATCCATGCCGTGGATGTGGGAAGGCAGCTTCTCCACCTTCTGGGGGCAGGGACCATTGTCGCAAACCCCATCGGCTGAATAACTCGGGCTTTCAAAGTAACGTTGCCTTAGAACCGAGCACTAGGAAGGTGTTTATATTTCCTGAAAAACTGGGAACATTCTTTCAGTCACAATGCAGGCATTGTGTTTTCATTTTTGCCTTGTCAGCCAGGAAGCTTCAGACCGAATTTCAGGCACAACTGCAAGGACATCTTATCTCCAGGAAAAGTGGAGCTGGCATTTATTGAATGCCAGCTTGTGCAAGGTACTTCCACAAAATATCTTTAACCGAATGTTTGCAATCACCCAGGTATTATTATTCCAACTTCACAGAGCAGAAAACCAGAGTTAAAGAGGCGGAGGCCAGGGGCTGAGACTCGGGTGGCACACGGTGACGGCAGCATCCGGACCCAAAGCCACCCGGGCTGGGAACCGCCCTGACACGCACAGCCTCCCTCCCCTAAGCTTTCCTGGGGGCATGGAGCCCGCCTTATCAGGAAGTCACACTGGCAGCCTCGGCCGGCAGGACAGAGGTGGTGGCTGTCCCCCGCCCTGGGCAGGGTTGTTCAAGGCAGGGTGCTGTTTTCGGAGGCCAGGATTAGTAAGCGCTTTTTGGGCCAGACCCTGGGCCTGGAAGAGGGCGGGTGAGGCGGCCGTGCTTTCCCCAGACAGCAGGTCTCCTCTGGCGGCCACCAGAGAAGATGGCACCTGAATGCCATGTCCCCTCGGTCCCCAGCACTGATCGCGGCTTCCTCTGCCCCTGCTCCCCACCTGTCTGCTCGGGTCCAGCGGGCAGTGGCTTCAGCATTCAGAAAACTTCCCAGTGACGCCGACACCAAACCGCCCTGTTGGATTCCTAGTTATGGCGGGTTTTAAATGATCGATTTACACAGACGTGTAATCCCCGAACACACAGTGTGCACGCCGGTCATCGGCTGAGTGTGGCCTCTGAGGACTGACTGCTGAGGTCACTCTGGGACCTGCACGGGGACACACACTCCCAAAGAGCATTTGGATCCAAGGCGGCAAGACCCACAGAGCACGTAGGCAGCACCCTGCACGGTGTTGGTGTGACAGACATGAAAATAGAGACCTTACACGCCCTGAGATTCCCCTCTGTAACTTCAAAAGCAGGCGACGTGAACGTGTGGGGGAATGGCTCCCCCTGGGAGGGGGAGAGCTGGGAAGAGACCACCAGGAGGCTTGAGTGTGGGGGGCACGCTGCGTGGAGACCCAGCGCCCTCACTCTGACCGTGGGCCCGCTCTGAGTGAGTTTGGTTACTGCTGGCTGGGTCGTTGCCGGTCCTGCTTTTCACCCTGTATAAATAATCAAAGAAATGAACCAATTTCTCCTTCCAAAATCAACTTACAAATGCGGTGACAGAAACGTTCCCGTATCAGCAGCTCCACACGCAGTAGGGTGACAAGGGCCGCTGGCAGGGAGAGGACAGACGGGCCGCGGGCCTGCAGTGCAGTTTGCCATCGCGAGCCTGCTTTCTTACAGGATACGTTTGCTTGCCTCGAGACATAAACTTCATTTGAAAATGATTTTCAGATTTTTACCATTTTTTTTTCCCAAAAGGGACTAGGACTCTCCCACTGGCACGTAAATCTTAGGGTGCCCGGTCACGGGATGAGCCTCCCAGTTGTGGGTGGAATGGCTTCTCAAGGCCCCGACTGGGGGGACTGTGGTCAGAGCTTGTGGAGTTGGGGTTGGACGCACCATGGTCCACCCACCCCCAGAGGAGCCTGGGCCGGTTACCGTGCCTCTCAGAACCACGGGGTTTCCATTTACCAAGTGAGGAGAGCCCATCCACCACACCCGCCCTGGGGTGGTGGGTGGGCAGCCACCATGTTCTGCTTGGCCCGGGGCTTTCCGGGCTTCCACTGGACATCCTGCATGCTAGTGCACCCTCGTCCCCAGCAGGTGACTGGCTGGTCCCCCGCGGTGGTGTGGCGTGTGCCGGGCAGTGCCTTTGAGGCACCTTCCGTGGTGTGTCTGGCACATGTCACCTGCTCAGTAAATACTGGCTTTCGCCGCACCTTCTCCAAAAAGTTTCCTTCTGTGTGTGCTTTGGCTGTGATGTCCTTAATGCATCACACCCAGGACACCTCCTCACCTGTCCTTCTGTTTCCTGTCCCACTTTAAAACATGGACGACCAGCAACCTTTGAGAAATTGCTGTCCGACAAGAGGGCTCCTCATGCCCACTGAGGCTGCCAGCCCCGCCGACCCGGGACACAGGGTCTGGCCTCCCGGGCGCCCAGCCCTTGCGTTAAAGCCAGAAAGAAACGCCTGTCCGCTCCTCAGGGCTGCCCCATGCGTGTACTTGCTGTGTTGGTCCCCTGCTCCGTGGGGTCACCGCAGGCCACCCTGGGGGCCAGTGAGTGACCAGGCAGAGGGGTCTGGGGCAGGAGGAGGGCAGTGCCAACAAACGGGTCAGTGCAGAAAGACAGGAGCCCCTGGTGTCCAAGCGTGTGCCCTCTGCCAGTGAATACAGTGTCCCGTGTCCTGTACGGGACACAGGGAGGGATGGCCAGACCCTGAGCCAGCCCAGGTCTGCGCATCCTGCAGTGGGTGCCGGGCAGAGACACGGGTTCCGGGCTCAGACCCTCTGCGCCCGAGAAGGGGTCCCCGGCTTAGCTCAGATTGGGTCGGTTTTATCACCTAAAGTCTGGCCACTAAAATACATGCATTTTATGCTTTCTATAACTGTAAGAAGAATACAGAACGAAATCACTTGTGTGATCGTATTTTAGTATAAACTATAATAGGAATGTAGTGGGAAGTCGTGGCTTCTTCCTCATCTAAGGATGTGTAAACCAAAAGCTGGCCCCCACCCCTCCACCCCACAGATACCTGGGGAGGAACCGGAGAATGTGGCATATAATTGAAAAACCCCAAACGCCCAGTGGAGGGGACAACTCAACCCGCACTTTTGCACATTTCCACAGGGATGTAAATCAATTTAAGGACTTAAAATAGCCACAGAAATGAGGGGAGAAAGATCGCGCTCTGTCAGTTACCATGGGAATTACTAACTGAAGCACT
>PVJD01009387.1:0-63262 GCA_004026545.1 Mormoops blainvillei
AAAAAGATAACTGGTAAATGATTAATATTAAGAATGTATTGGATGATTATAGCATATGGATCAGTGAAGTGAATGATAGCAATGTCACTAGGATCCCTGGTCAGAAAACAATTGAATTAGAAGTTAACTAGAAAATGAGTTAAAATTCCTGCATATCTGGAAACTTAAAAACACTATTAAATACTCATAGGATCAAAAACCATAACAGATGTTTAAAAAATTAAACATTAACAAAAATGACAAACACTATATATCAAAACTAATGGAAAGAACCAACAGCAGTGCTTTTGGAGGAAATGTTTAGCCTTAAATACTTATATAAATACTTATGTACTCATATAAAGCTGACAGGTGACTGAAAATTAATGAGCTACATGTCTACTTTAAGTTAGGAAAAGAACTATAAAACAAGCCCTAAAGAAAGTAGAAAGATATAACAAATATGAATTGGGAATTAATGTAATTAAATAAATATATATAGTAAAGAAAATCAACAAAGTAAAAGTTGCATTGTTTGAAAAATAATACCAAGAAAATAAACAAGCTTCTAGAAAAATTGATTAAGAAAAACAATTAAAACACAAATAAATAATTAGTATGAATGAAAATGAAGAGTGGACATGATTATAGATAAAACAAACTTTAAAAGAATTATAAAATAATACTATTGACAATCATATTTCAAAACATTTGAAAAATTAGGTGACATGGAAATTGTAAAGGAAATATAATTTACTAAAACAATGTAGAAAGTTCTAAGTTGAAAGGAAATTGAAGAGGGATTAAAAATTTCCCATAAAGAAAACATCAGTCTCAGATAATTTTATATGAATAATTAACAAAACTGAGGAAACAGATCACCCTCAAACTTACTTAAACACTTTTCCCTAGTACATTTTGGATAATTCTGGCACCAATGCCATACACAGTCAAAATGAGAAAGAAAAATAAGGCCATTTCACTCATGAATATGGAATTAAAATTCGAAACAACATATTATTAGTAAGTCAAATCCAACAATATATTAAAAATCAGATAATACACATTGACCAAGTTAGGGTCATCCCAAGTATGCAAAGATAAATTATTATTTGTAAAGAAAAAACCCAATAACTGTTCCTCCAAGCAATAATAACTTTAAAAAGAAAAAACACATAATTACCTCAATAAATGCAGGCAAAATGTTTGATAAAATGCAACATAAGCACATGATTTAAAGCTTCAGTAAATTAAAAATGTATGCTATTAAGGAATAGCTACAAAAAAAAATCTTACGGAAAGTGAGAGAATAGTGAACACGGAGTTTAGAATGGGTAAATGGAGGATGAGTTAGAAAAGAGCCACATAGATATCCGTAAATGATTGCCAAGGTCCTAATTTTTATCTTGAGTATGGGCTCCCATGGATTCTTATTCTATTACTAAAACCAACTCAACAAACATGTGTAGACCAGTGATGAGAATGTCATAAGCCAAAGAGTATCAAAGTGTGGTTCCTGCAGCATCAGTATCACCCAGAAACTTGTAACAAATGCCAATACTCCAGCCCCACCACAGACCCACTGAATCAGAAACTTGGGGAATGGGACCCAGCAATGTGTTTTTATAAGCCCTCCAGGTGATCCTGATACACGATAAAGGTTGAGCACAACTATCATAAACACAAATTCTGAAGTACCCGAGTCTGTGCACCTATTGTCCAGTTCACAAACTAAAAAGCCCAGCTGGCAGGTGCTGTGTAGTTGGTTTATGGGGATAACCATCAACCCGTCTCATTTAGTTAAGTTTTAAACTAGATGAGAGAGAAGCTGAACATGACTCCCTTTCTTCATGATGCCCTGGTAACAAATCTAAAAGGGAGAAAATGAGGCCTATTATACTCTCAAAGCCAACAGTAATTCCTAACACTAGAAACTTGCTATACCTCAATGTAGTGTCAAATTTACGTCACTTCAAAGTCAGAACTACTTTTACAGTATAACATGACTTCTGAAAATGAAAAGAACAACCTCCAAGAGGTCTTCCTATGGTTTAAAACGAGGGAAACACACACGCTGGGTCAGCACAGCACAGCACAGCACAGGCAACCTCCAGAAGAGAACGTCTAGAGGGAGGAGGAATGAAGGGCTGCGTGTTGAGAACTGCTGGGCTTTGCTGCCCGAGACAAAGTGCAGTTTTCGGAGTGTAGTATTTCTCTGCAAAGGTTCCACTCGAAGTATCTTGTCTGCCAGATAAGGATCATACCTTATGAACCTCTGCCAACTCGTGGTCCATCCTTGCAGCCCTCTTTAGAAAACCAGCTTTGGTGGTAATGACTTTAGGTACTGGGGGTCTGATTCGGGGTTGTGTCACAAACTCTGGGAGACATGACTCAAGTTTGACTAATCCTATAAAAGGAAGTACATGTTTTTAGTGTCTGTGCTTAAATTTAACATTTTGAAAGCATACCATTAATTTTAACAGCTATTTGCCAAGTGGTCTCATTTAGAATTACTGATAAAGTATATCTCATATAATTGAATTATCCCCAAAGTATAAAGTAGGTTTATGTATAAACTCATGTTCTCAGTGGCTTATACTAAAAAAATGAGAAGTGAATTCTAAAATGAAAACATTGCCCTACAAAAAATAAAATTCCACAATAATAATCAACAGAAAATTAATGATCATATGATACATGGCACCACCATTCTAAAGCGGATGTATACCAATTCATCATATTCTGCTCTGGAGAGGATAAGCGAGAGCTACGATTTCAACACTGACTGTCAACTCAGGTCTTGACGATGTGATGCTTCAACTTGTCAACTGAAATTTAAGTAATTTAAATAAGGGCCTCTCTTGAACTTTATAACAGCAATAGTCTTCTTCATGAATTTAATTCCTGGTGTTCCATCCCCTTGCCCACTAGTTTTCTGCCATTTCTTAAAGGACTGTAATATAATAAATATTTTATTATATATTTCCTGTTTGCTTCATAAACCTGATATAAAAGCTTTTTCTATTTCATTTTTGCCTAACTTTGATTATTAGTGACATGAAACATGTTTAAATGTTTAGTAGCTAACTGATATTACTCCTTGATAAACTGCTGTATAGTGTATCCATTTATTAGAGTCTTAGTACTTTTTATTAGTTTGTCTCAACTCATTATTAATAATATTAAATATAATAATTACTATTTCTAGCAAGTACTTTTATTTGTTGTTTGTTTAGCTTTTAATCTAAATTGCTATGTTTTATATATTTAATTTCTATTTCTTTTTAATTTCCGCCACTATTGAACTACACAATCTTACATTTGTTTAGCTAATCTGACTTTGGTGTATTTTGTTACCAGTTGAGAATCACAATAGATGACCTCAATCATTAGTATAAAAGATGTAAAGTATGACTCATTTCAAGGCATAGGAAGACTCTCCTCCCCAGGATATATATAAATTGTATATTTAACTTATATTTCTAAGATAATCTTCTTCTACTGAACTTGTCATTATGTAAATTGCTTACCTTCATAGGTGTTGAGATAGTGGTTTTTTACTACAAAATCCTCTGAGTTGTTGTCTGGGAAACGTCCAAGACGAGATAGAGGTCCGTAGACCTGTGATGCATAATCAGAGTAGTCCTTGATGATGTCTCTTCTCTCCAACTTCCCTTCTATATTCTTTCTCTTTCTCATAAGTTTTCTGATTGCTAAAATAAAACATACCTCAATGACCATCTCCGAATTATTGTTCTGAATGATCCAAGTGCAGATTAGTAAACCAGTTCTAGTTTTATTCTCAGGGAAGCTACTGAACAGAATGAATGTTATCATGGCCCTCACTGCAGTAAAGATGTAACAGTAAAAACAGAATCTGTCATCTGTGGCCCAGGCAGGAGTGACAGAAGCTGAATTAGCGTCCTAGATTAGTACTCATCAAAAATCTTTTATGAACATTCCAAGCTCTGGGCCAAGAAGAGGTATTCAATAAAAGTATGTTAAATAAATGCAAGAAGCTCAAAGCAACTGAAAAAAGTACATGTTCAATGGAGATCAAGGAAATTAATTATTCTCTCTTAGGAGAATAATTAACGGGAGAGAAGATTTCAAGTTCTTCAATAATCTCTGCCCATCTTGGCTAACACCAGAATAAATTAGAATATGTCAAGTTCTGAAAAAAAATATGTTGACACTATCTAAATGCAGCTAAAGTTGAAAGCTATTTTCCCACAACAAGAAAAAGTTAAAAGTTAAAGGCACTAAAAATAATTTTTAAAGAATTATTTTAATAATTATTTTATTTTTGCTAGAAAAATGACAATTTTTAATGATTTTTTAAAATGTGATTATATTGCTATTATGTATATAAAGTACTAATTTGCACATATTGATATATTGATACATTACAATTTTTATAAGTAAAGCAATTATATTAAAAGTTACTTAACAAATATAACTATAAAGTTAAGTGGTATGGTAATAAGTTAAAACAACTTAAATTTTACTTTAAAATTTGTATTTAGTCCTTCTTAGTCTTCCACTGACTCCTCTTTTTATGTATAAAGTATAAATATACTTGTAGTGCACAAATATACAGTATAACTGTGGTATTAAAATTTCATGGGAAGGGGGAAGTAGGACAAAAGATACCTGAATGTCTCTTTTAGAGGAGCAATAATGAAAAAAAGGTTGAGAAACAGAACTCTGTTTCCTGGGCAAAACCTCTACACACACACACACACACACACACACACACACACACATCCATTATGTCAATAGCTTGACTACCTGCTGGAATATCATTACTTGATTTTCTTAGTAAGGAATTTTTCTCCACTCTTCCACTTTTGAGAAATAACTCATCTTCCATCCCTTACCTATTTAATAACACTAGGACTAAAATAGAACTATGTCACAGTTAAATCAGGTTTGATCAAAGATCCAAAGCAAAGACAATTTTTCCATTCTCTTCATTGTTCATACTACACCATTACCTGATAGATGTGTGCGTCGAATTTTTGCCAGTTTTGCCTCCTTTGCTTCCTGCAGTTTAGACCATTGTGCATTCAAGTGCTTCGTATTCACTTCATTCTGATTCTTGTCACGTTTCTTCAGCAGTTCTTTTAGAACTTCCAGGCGAATTTCCTGTAGTCTTCAAGTAAATTACAAAACATAAAGAAGTATATGGTATCTCAAACAGGTGTTCCACTAGAGAGAAAGGGAACACCTGCCATAAACTGGATCTTCTGCTTAGGCTGATATCATATTCATATATTTTAAAAAGACCACTCTGGCAGAAGTGTGAACAAATGGGGGTGTGGGGGTGACAAGTCAACAGTGACTATGTAACAGGAATATACATAGGTGCAGTTCTGAAGGACAAAGATGAGCATGCCAGGTAGATGGGGCAAAATAAGGGCTTTTTAGGCAGATGGGCCTAAATGAACAGGATGTGCATGCACAATGCCAGGTCGCCTGGTTGCTGGAGGGCCAAGTAACAGGAGTGAAGAGAAAATGAGGTTGTGGCACCCTATCTGAAGTAGTGAATGGGCAAATGCCAGTGTCTGGCACATACAGGTGCTCTCAGTCAACCTTTGTTTCCCTTCCCCTTACCTTTGCCTTGTTCTCCCAGGGTTACCTTGCTCACGTGTATACAATCATGTGCAAATAACCTTAATTACAGCCTTTACCTCCAGGCCAGGTATTTCTTTTTTTAAAAAAGATTTTATTTATTTATTTTCAAAGAGAGGGGAAAGGAGGGAAAATGGGAGAGAAACATCGGTCAATGGCCTCCTGCATGCACCCCAACGGGGGACTGAAACCTCAACCCAGGCGCGGGCCCTGACCTGGAATCGAACCGCGACCTTACACTTTGCAGGACAATGCTCCAGCCACCTGAGCCACACCAGTCAGGACCAGCCCATATATTTCTGAACCAGAATTTCTGTCTACCTAAATCTCTGACTATCCTCTGACAATCTCAAAAAAAAACAAAAAAACACTCCCTTTGTTCCCCCAGAAATCTACCCATTCTCTTAAAACTTTTTCGCTCTAAAACAGTTTGTGCATCCATTCCCTAGCTCATGTTTGTCATCTCTCTCCTAACTTGGCTCTTGTTGCTAGTCTAGTCTTTCTCCCTTTCAATACCTGTGCCACATAGCTATCAAGACTTTCCTTCTTAAAATAAAGATTAACACATTTTACTCCTACTTCAAAACTCATACAGTAATTTATTCTGTCATTCATTTGCCAAATATTTATTAAGTGCTCACCATATGCCAGACAAACAATCATCGATGAACAAGACAAAACGCCTTCTCTGAAGAAGCATTACTCTAGTGGAGTGGGCATATAAACCAACACTTACAACACAAGGAGATAAATACTAGAATAGAAGAATGAAAAGACTTCTGTGGGAGAAGAAACAGCGAGCACCAATGTCTAGCGCTATTGCCGGTTGGTCAAGGGGAAGGAATGGGGTGGTGGGGGAGGCCTCCTTAGAGGAGCCATTAATGCGGCAGTCTTGAGGGTAAACAAGGATTGAGATTTGCCACATTGACAAGGACGAAAAGTGAGTCCTCAGCAGAAGAAGCTGAATGTTTGACTCAAAAGGGTTAAAGACAGAGCTAACATGTCATATTGGTAGAGCTTCTCAAAGTGAATATAGATGGGAAGGTGAGGAAGTAGTGACAAGTGATATGGAGGGGGGGGGTCTTTAAAAAAAATAAGTCACACACCAACAGTCACCTTTCTTTCTGAGTTAGAAATCCTAGGTTCAGTTCTCAACTTCATCACTTAGCTCGGTTTCTTCAGTTATAAAATAGACATAATAATAGTATTCATCCCATTAGGTCGTTGTGATCATTAAATGAGTTAATGTGTACGAAGTAGTAGAAGAGTAATTCTCGAACTTGAGCGTGCATCGGATAACCTTGAGGGCTTGTTATGACACAGATCACTGCACCCACCCCCTGATTTGGCGCGTGTGAGGCGGGGCCTGAGAATGTGCACTTTTATCAGGTTCCCAGATCACACTGATGTTGCCGGTCTTTGGACTGCACTTTCAGAATTATTGACTCGGAGCTTGGATCCAGCACATAATGAGCGCTCTGTAAGTGATACATGCTCTATGGGTACCATCGTCGTCGTCATCATCATCATGATATTGTCATCTACCTGATGGCTCCTTACTCACTCTTCAACACCCAGCTCAGAGGCTACCTTCTCTCAGTAGTTTTCCCAAATCTCCACTCACCTCAAACAGAACTGATAGTTCTCTTGCCTGGGTTCCCCTAGGACTTTACGTATAGAGCAGCCCATCACCTGAGAGACCCTACTTGAGAATTGGTCTGAAGGTCTTCTGCCTCATCCCTGACCACCCCCCTCCTCACCGCAGTGGACCACAAGGAGCTCTGTCAGGGCGCTGAGCTCCTCATTCCTGTTTCCGCAGCTCACAGCACAGAGACTGGCACATAGGAGGGATGGGACACACGTTTATTAAAATTACCCTCAGTTTAACAAAGTATTCACTTTACCAGGTGATGTCTTCATTCGGGCCACAGAGACTTTTAGTGTTTTTAATGTCCTTCTGACAATATAGCTCTACAAATTGCAGCAATAAATTTAAAATTTACCCAGACAGGACTGGGTATTTGCTACCTACTTTGCTTCAAACACTATTCTCTATTAAATAGCAAGTTTTTACCAAAACATCACCCAGTCCTGATTCAGGGTTAAGCAGACGGTGTTGCAAAAAGGTAAACATATTTTGAATTCAGAACCACACTGAGTTCCGGAGCCTCTTGGTCCCTAACTTTCTGACATGTAAGCATGCTGTCAGCGGCTTTGGGGGCATTGTTATGAATAATAAAGTGCCTCATCGCAGCCTGGAAAAAGGACAACCTTGGTGTAAATGCCCTTCCTTCCTCGCTCCCTTCCTTTCTAGGGAGTTGTCATTTCTACATATTCCAGGGACAAACAACCTCATCGATAAAAATATATCAGTTAAAATGATTGAAAACTCAACCAGATGTACCCAAGTATATTGTTACTTATGTGCTATGAGCCAAATTGTGAAATGGAAAATGCCCCATTATCTATACCTGGAATCCAAGGTGTTCTGGCTGTGAACTAGTACTGCAGGGAAGAGGCAGGATCAGCTAGGAGGCTATTTCATGGACAGGAAGAGGGCCGAGACGTAGGGACAGTGGCACTGGGAATAAACTGAAAGGGATGGTTTGAAAAACACCCAAAAGCCATGGGATTCTATGACAGTCTGGATTAGAGACTAAAGAAAAAAGGGGAGAGAAGAATCAGAGGTGCCTTCAGGAATCGCTCAGATCTGGGTTCCATGACGCACTGCACACAAAAAGGGCATCATACATTTTTATATCAATGGAGAGAAAACTATAGAGTTATTGTTCCTGAAAGAACCAGAAACCCCATTTTCCATCTCTACAGACTGAAGATTACTTTAAAACCTGATATATTTGGGAAAATGCTTTACAGATAAAAAGTACTAACATTACTCCCAACAGCACAGGAGCAGTCGTCTGAGTGACTGAGAACCTACTTTTCAATCTCCTGCTCTCTGAAAGCCCACTCCTTCCTCTCCATCTCATTCATCATCTTCCTTCTCTTCTCAAGCTGGGAGGTGTCACTCAGAGGGGGAAGAGTGGCTTCCCAGGCACGCTTCTCCCGGGCACGTTCTATCATCTCTACCTCCGCTTGTCCTGCCGGGAGGCCTCGGCCTGAAGGATGAAGCAAAAACTTTTTAGAAATACATGGACAAACTCATGTACCTACCAGTATTTAATTTATTCCCTTTCAGTTCCTGTCCTCTTTAAATCTAAGGTATGACAGGATGAAATATTAGGAAACACCCTCCAGATGTGCCTCACTGCTGTGCCCTGACTACTCCTTGTTAGTAATTCATCCAGAAGACACTTTACTTAGTTACATATAAGATGCTGGAAAGCATTTGAAAAATATGTGACCACTGAATAATCACATCTTGATATGCCCTATATAGGCAAATCTATATTTTGAAATACAAAGACATATCAAAGTAATTTGCAGGTCACAATTTATATTTTTCTCCATAACTGCCTTGCTCATGTTTTTATTAAGTGACTTCCTGTGTACTTTCTTATTTGTTTCTATTAAAAATATTATTTTTCAACATTTCTAATTAGACATTGTTCATACATAGGAAAGTTACTGATCTTTGTATGCTGATTTCATAATCAACTACGTTGTTGAACTCAAGTTCTTACTTCTAATAATTTGTTATTTCATTTGCTTTCTTAAATGACCACACTGTCTGCAGATAGCTTTGCTTCTTTCTAATAATCATATCTCATTTATTTTCTCTTATCTTACTGCACTGACTTAATATTTCTTAACAAGGATACTATTACTGCCACACTGGACAATTATTTGCTGTATGGGACTGCCCCATGAAGGACAAAATGTTTATTATCATGCCGGCCTACTCCTAAAACCACATCCCATGTGCTAAATGCCAGGAGTACTTCCTAATCATTATCATCTACAAAGACGTCACCCGTATTTCCAAGTGTCTCTGGGGGCAAAGGGTTGTAGCCTAGCTCAGTAAGCTCTGGGCGAGGATGTTCTCTGCACTGCTACATAATAGTGGTAATGAAGGGGCCATTGTTTTTTCCTTCATATTAAGGTACAGCTTCCAAAGTTTCACTGTAAGTATTATATTTATTGAAGGCTGTGGTAGACATCTTTTACTAAATTACTAAAATTTCCTTCTGATCCTAGTTTATTTAGAGTTTATATCATAAATGAGTGTCGACTGTTATCAAACACTTTTTCTACATCTATTAAAGCATTTTTTCTACATTTTCTGTTATAATGCTAAATTATGTTTTCTGATATTGTACTAAACTTGAATTTATGTGATTAACCCACTTGCTTATGATAAGTCATCTTTTTAAATACTGTAAGATTTTTTAAAAATTTTATTTTATTGATTATGCTATTACAGTGGTCCTGAATTTTTCCACTTTGCCCCCCTTCACCCAGTGCACCCTACTCCCTCAGGCACCATTGCTCATGTCTATGGGTCATGTGTATAAGTTCTTTGGCTGCTCCATTTCCTATACTGTTCTTTACAGTCCCATGGGTCTTCCGTAACTACCTACTTGTAACTCTTAATCCCCTCACCTCTTCATCCTCATTCTCCCGCTCCCCCCTCCCATCTGGCAACCATCTGGTAACTAACTTCTTTTCTCTTGTTGCATTTAAGATTCTCTCTTTATCTTTAACCTTTGGCATTTTAATTATGATGTGTCTAGGAGTGGACCTCTTTGCATCCATCTTGTTTGGGATTCTCTGTGTTTCCTGGACTTGCATGTCTATTTCCTTCACCAAATAGTGAAAGTTTTCTTTTGCTATTTTTTTAAATAGAATTCCAATTTCTTGCTCTTTCTCTTCTTCTGGTACCCCTATGATGCGAATGTTGGACCTCTTGAAGTTGTCCCAGAGGCTGCTTATACTCTCACTTTTTTTTGGAGTCCTTTTTCTTCTCATCGTTCTGCAAGGTTGTTTTTTGCTTCCTTATGTTCCAAATCATTGATCTGATTCTCGGCTTCATCCACTCTACTGTTGTTTCCCTGTAAATTGTTCTTTACTTCAATTAGTGGAGCCTTGTTTCTGACTGGGTCTTTTTTAGGCTGCTGATGTCCTCACTAAGTTCTTTGAGCACCCTTACAAATAGTATCTTCAACTCTGCATCGGATGATTGCTTATCTCCATTTCATTTAGCTCTTTTTCTGGAGTTTTGATCTGTTCTTTCATTTGGGCCATGTTTCCTTGCCTCCTCATGTCGGTGGCCTCCCTGTTTTTGTATCTATGTATTAGGTAGAGCTGCTTTGACTCCGTGTCTTGGTAGTGAAGCCTAATGTAGTAGGTGTCCTGTAGGGTCCAGTGACACAGCCTCTCCTATCACCCAAGCTGTGTACTCGAGGTGTGCCTTTCCTGTGGGCTGAGTACTCCCTCCTCTTGTAGTTGAGCCTTGGTTGCTGATGGGGGCAATCAATGGGAGGTACTTACCCAGGCCAGTCAGCTGCAAGGACTGGCTGTGACCACTGACTCCATGGAGGATCAGCTGTGCAGGGCAAGGGTGGTGGTGCTTTGACATGGTCTGTAGTGTCCACTGGGTGCACTGGCCCTGGGGTTTCCCAGGCGGTGCAGGCGATGGTCAGCCCCCACCTATGTTGTGCCCAGGACACCCTACCTGAGCTGTAAAGCAATCTGAGATGGCTGCTACCTGTGCTGGGCTTGGAAATTCCCAGGCAAAGCCAAGCTGTGAATCTAATCTGGCTGCCAGAGGGCTCACTATAGTCAGCTGTGGCTTGTTTGATAGGATTTAGGCACCAACACCAGCCATTCCTATAGAAAAGCAGCTTGGATGGGCCCATAAATTGTGTGAGGTAGAGCCTTTGGGGATCTACAAGGTGGGTCAAAGAGTGTTAGCCAGGTTGTTGGAGTCTCAGATATGGCACCAGCTTACTGGCTCGGTGGTGGGAAGGTTGCAAAAGGACAACGGCCTCTGCTTGCCTTGATGCCAGACACTTCCGTTTCTCCCTGTATAACCACTGAGGCATTTCAAGCTGCTATCCCGGCACTAGAGCTCAGAGAGTGAGTCCGTGTGTGGGTTCTTTAAGAGGAACTGCTTGGGGCTCCAGCAGTTTCTTCTACCAACGCAATCCCTGCTGGTTTTTTGGAGCCAGAAGTTTAGGGATTTATCTTCCTGGCACTGGAACCCTGGGCTGGGGGGTCTTTTGTAAGGCTGGGACTCCTTGCTCCCAAGATATCCCTCCTGAGTTTTTATCCACCTGGGTGAGGGACTAGCCCATTCTTCATCTACACCCCTCCTTCCAGCCTGGATGGATATGGTTTCTTTAATTCCATAGTTGTCAGACAGCCATTCAGCTTGATTTCTGATATTCCTGAGTCATTGTTGTTCTATATTTTAGTTGTAATTTTGATGTGATTGTGTGAAGAGGCAAGCCATGTCTGCCTATGCCGCCATCTTGACCAGAAGTCCCCCAAATACTGCAAGATTTGATTGCTGGTATTTTAGTTAGAACTTTTGCATTTTCTTCATATGTGATATGGCCCCATAATTTTCCTTTCTAGTATTATCTTTATTTAGTTTTCAAATCAAGGCTATATTAGCTTCATAAAATGAATAAATTAAGCCCTATTCTCTCTTTCTCTTTGCTGGAAGAATCTGCATAAAACAAAGCTTATCTGTACCTTAAAGAAGTGGTAAACTCATCTGTGAAACTGTTTAGGCCTGGTACTCTTCAAAGAATTTCTTTCACCAAGTCAATTTCTATATTTATAAGCTGCTTTATTCACTTAGCTTGTGAAGATTAAATAAATTAAAGCTGTAAAACACTTGGAACCATTCTCAGTACAGGGTAAGCACTTAATATTTTTTTCTTTGTGCTTAGAATGTCAGCCTTTTGCACTGTGTCATTATTTTACACTTATTTTTGTGTACATTTTTTATTAATGCATGAATACGTGCATAAAGGCACATAAATGAACATCCCACATAACCAGCACTCAGGTCAAGGAACAGAATATTACTAGAACCCAAAATTGCCCATCATACTCCCTCCCAGTCCTTCCAGCCTCAAGGATAACCACCATCGTAATTCCTAACACGCCAACTTAGTTTTTGGCCGGTTTAGAGCTTTATATAAATGGAATCAAAGTAGGTACTCTTTTGTGTCTTACTTCTTCTGCTCAGCACTTATTATCTGTGACATTCACCCATGTGGTTACATGTAGTTGTACTTTCATTATCATTGCTATGCAGTATTCCATTGTATGAATATACTATGTTTCATTCATCCATCCTATGGCTGATGGACATTTGGGTTATTTTTAGTTTGGAGTTATGATGAATAGTGCTGCTAAGAACATTCTTGCACTTGTCTTTTGGTGAATATACATATGCATTTCTGTTAGTATAACTAAACACTTCAGTACATAGCTGGAAATGAAAATCCTGGGTCATAGGTATGTTCAGCTTTAGAAGATACTACCAAACCATTTTCAAAAAATAGTTGCTATATATATATAATGCAGTATATGAAATATATAATATATACATGCGGTATATGAAATTCTCTTTGCTTCAAATCCTTATCACCCTTGATAATGTCAGTCTTTTTGATATTAGCTTTTCTGGCATGTGTGTTGTAGTATCACATTGAGGTTTTAATTTGTATTTTCCTGATGACCAATTAAGTTGAACACTGTTTCATATGTTAATTAACCATTTGGAAATCCTCTTTATTAAGTGCCTGCTCACAAGATTTTCTCAGTTTTCTGTTAGGTTGTCTTTTTCTTATTGATTTTTAGAATTTCTTTATGTGTTCCAGTTCTGAGTCTCCCATCACATATAGCTATATTGCAGATTTCTTTTCCCACTCTGTGGTCTGCCTTTCCACTATCTTAAGGTGGGTTTTTTTTTTTGGTAAATAGAAGTTCTTAATTTTAATGTGATCTAATTTCTCATTTTCCCCTTTATTATTAGCACTTTTTGTCTTATTTAATAAAATCTTTGCCTACCTGAGGTCATGAAAATATTCTTTCATGTTTCTGTCTAAAAGTTTGATTGTTTCACCTTTTCACCTTTTGCACTTAACATCTGGGATTGATTTTGGTTTGTGGTGTGAAATAGGAATCAAGAGTCACTTTTTTCAAGATGACTAGCTAATTGATTCAGTGCCATGTACTGAAAAGACCCTTTTTTCCCCAACTGCACTGCAGCGTCATCTTTGTTTTAAGTGAGATGATATTTACCTGTGAGTTAATTTTTGGACTCCATTCTGTAACAATGATATATGTCTGTCTTTGAGAATATACCACACTCATTAGTTACTGCAACTTTATAGTAAGTCTTTATATCTGTTAGTGTATATTTGTTCTATTTCTTCACATTTGTCTTGACTACTTTTGGCCCTTTCACATTTCCATATTAATTTTAGAATTGGGTTATCAATTTACATATGCACTCACACACACACACACCTGTTGGGGTTTCTGTTGAGACTACACTGAAGCAGGAATCAGAATAAAAGTATTGCTTTTGCTTTTCTTTTTTTGCACATGGATATCTAATTGTTTTATCACCACTTCTTTGAAAAGACCTCTTTTTCCCTGCTGAATTATGGTGGCATCTTTCCCATAAATTAAATGACTATAAATGTGGAGTGAGGAATCTGCCAGGTCAAAGGAGCCCGGAGCCATTATCATTTTGTTGCAGCACTGCAGCCAAGTATTTCCACATTCTGTATCTTAACACAGAGTCAGATCTGCAGCAAGCCTGGCCATGGTCTACCACACGCAAAGTCTTTTATGTGAATGAAGCACATCAGTCATCTTGTTTAAATCGCCTAATCCTTACTAACTTTTCATAGCTTAATCTGAAAAATAGTTGCTACATATACGTGTGTGTGTGTGTGTGTGTGTGTGTGTGTGTGTAGCATTAAAATCCACATGGGTAGAGATTTGTCTATTTCTCCTCATGATTCAATCAATTTTTGCTTTACATTTTGAGTCTATGTAGGGTACATGCAAGTTCATGACAGATATATTCTTTTATAACTATCACAGGTCCTTCGTTTACCTTTTTAATGTTTTCTGATTAACTTTGGTCTAATATTAACATGGTTACATCAGCTTTCTTTGGGTTAGTGATCAGCATATATTTCCATCTCTTTATTTTCAAAGTTTCAGTGCTATTTTATAAATAACAAGCTACTTTTGCTGAGTTTTTATTAGTCCAACCCAAGAATATTTTTAATAGGCAAGTTTAAGTCACTTTTATGTACTCTGAGTACTAAAATGTTTGAACACTTTTCGGACATCTTACTACATGATTTCTATTTACTATGTTTTTTCTTTGCTTTCCGCCCTTTATCAGCTCTGTTATTTCCTCTTTCCCCCCTACCATCTGTGAAACAATATATTTCTCCTTTAACTCAGAAATTTCCACTCATAGTTTTCTAATGAAGTCTCAAGCTAATTACTATTCCTTCCAATGATTCTAATTGGTTCTTTTTCATTGGTCCCATCCTTGTTTTCATTGTTGCTATTTCCCTCTTCACCTCTTTAATTTTCCTCATTTTTTTGTGGGTCACTCCCAGTGTATTTCTCAGATGCTTTGTAATCTTGGGTTGAGATCATCTGCAGGTTTCTCTCATGTGCACCCTGAACAGGTGTGCTTTTTGACCTGGCAAGAGGGACAGTTTCTCAGCCTAGTTCTTCAGGGCCTTGCCCATCATCATAACGTGAGGAGTCCAAGGGAGTAAGCCCACCTGCATCTAGTCCTACCCTTAGAGGCCCTTCCACAGGTGGCTCCAGACACACCTTCCAAATCTACATGGGCCTCTTCCCAGGATTCAGACTCCTGAGGGCAGACTGTATGCTGCTATGTATTCACCTTAAGCCCAAGAGGAGGCCGAGTGGCAGCTATTTGCACAGATGTGTAAATAGAGATGGGAAAAGTGAGGTGGGGCAATCACCTGCATGCGTGGCAGGCCCCTCGTGATTTGGAACAGGGACAGAGAAAAGGACAGGCCACAGGCGGTCTTACCCCCTGCTGCCACATTCCAAAATGGAGTCTCTGAATTACACATTTAAACTTGTCCTTTCAACTTGTTAATAAAGTTCTACTTGTGAAAAATACAGAATGTATTTTACTTAACAGATATTAGCTTGCCTGCCTAGGTCTCCTGCTTTGGAGAACCGGGCACTTGTCCTACTCAGTTCAATGTTAAGCCCACAGCGTACCAAGAGGTAAAGTACAAGGCCCCGGGCGGAAATGCCTGACTCAATTCTGGTTCTCATCTTAAACAGACAGGCACTGGACTTCAGTCCCACCTATGGGCAAGAGAAAAGTTTCTGCCTCCACCTGTTCAGGCAGGTAACTCGGATCTAGCTCCCTGCTCAACACCATAAGTTCCCTGCCATTTCTTTAGGGAGACATCTCCACTTCTAGACTATAGAAATTTTCTTTCTTGTGTTTAAGTGTGACTATGTGTTTATTAATTTTTATAATGTTTTTAATGTGTTCAGTGCAGAAGGCAGAGGTTTCAGCCTATTTTTAATCTGCCACCTTAGGCCTGAAAATGGAGCCTCTATGTCAGTCAAGGCATGGGTGTCGGGAATGCTTAGCCTGGACTCACAAAGGGAGCCACGAAACAAGAATCAAAACTGGAGCTAACAAATGTGTATTTTCATTGCTGGTGATGCAGAGCTGGCCACAGCAACCTATTAAAAGTGGAAAAACAAAAGTGATCTCATTTTAATAAAAATCATTAAAGCACACCAACTATGTCCATGACCTTGGAGGGGTCAGTCTCTCTGGTTTTCAGTTTCCTAGCTATGATCAAGTGAGTTTGCCAAACTAATGTCTAACAATTTCTAAAAGTCCTTTCTCCTATTAATTCTTATAGTTTCATATAATATAGGGTTAGGCTAGATTTTATTATTCTTAGAGTGAATTTCTGAGTCTGAAAGATATTAGCATTTCAGGGATAACAGCAAAAGAAATCATCCAATAAGGTATATAAGAGAGCTTTGATAAGTTCCAAGATATTTTGGAAAAGTAAGATATTACTATATATAATATATTGAAATTTATTATACATTCAAAAAACATTTATGTGTTTAAAAAAAAAAGGAGTTGATTCACTAGGAGAAACAATGAGAGCAAGGAGGTGAGTAGTCAGCAAAGCTACCACAAAATTAATACTCTCAAGATCCATCCATGTATTCACAAATAGCAATACTTTATCTTTCTTATGGTTGAGTACTATTCCATTGTATATATGTACATCCAATCGTCCATCAGTGGACAAATACTTACCTTGTTTCCATGTCCTGGCTACAGTAAATAATGTTGCAGTGAACATAGGCGTACATATATCTTTACAAATAAGTGTTTTCACATATTTTAGGTAAAACCCAGAAGAGGAATTGCAGGATCACATGGTATTTCCATTCTTAATTTTCAAAGAACCTCCATACTGCCCTCCATAGTGGCTACACTAATTTAAATTCCTGTCAACAGAGTACAAGGGTTCCCTTTTCATATGTGGAATACAAAACACAAAGTAACTAACAAAACAAACAAAAACAAACTTAGAGATAGTGGTTACCAGGAGAGAAAGGGGGTGAAGAGAGGGCAACATGTGGGTAAAGGGGGTC
This sequence comes from Mormoops blainvillei, assembly GCA_004026545.1. NCBI lineage: Eukaryota > Metazoa > Chordata > Mammalia > Chiroptera > Mormoopidae > Mormoops > Mormoops blainvillei. The sequence continues at coordinate 17,248 of PVJD01009387.1, forward strand.
AAGTACATGGTAATGGAAGGAAACTAGACTTCTATAGTTAGACACAGATGTCAAATTATAATCTTGTACACCTGAAGATTATATAACATTATTAATCAATATTACCCCAATATATATATTTTTTAAATAAAGAGCATTGATTGGAGTAAAAAATTAAGCCAAAATATAACTTCAACTTCAAGGATAAAGTACAATAAGCCTCCTTACAGTGAAAAGGATATAACTCTCTTTGAACAAACATATCAGAAAAAGTATGAGTCTATGAAGTAGCCCCACTAAGCAAGATACTTAGTTGCCTCTATGTGCTCTTAATTTCCAGGAACTCAGTAGCTGACATGGTTACCAGGGCTGTCATCTTCAAATATGCAAGAGAATTACCAACTCACCCCAAGTCAGAGTAGCCAGGGTCAAGAGTTCAGGGACTGAATCCTGACATACTACATATTCTGGAGAATACGGATCTGTTTGAGCTTCGGAATCACGATAATCGGTCTGAGTGCCCACAGTATGCTTTGAAGGGACGGGTCGGGACTTAGTCGAAGTGGAAGGAAAAGTATATGGCTCTATCCTAAAAGGGAAAATTATTTAAAAAATTAAAACCTGATACAATCACTTAGAATACTATATAACCAAGTAGAAATAAACGAGCTTCACTAAGTCCCTTCCCCCTTTAACACTGACAGACCCAGTTACAGATCCAGTTTCATCAGGATTATACCCATAACCTTGAGAGAATTGCCTTTTTTTTTTCTCACCTCTGCCAAGAAACTGAAGGTGTAGAAAAACCTAGATCTACTCACAAAAGTGTCTATTTATCTGCATGTCATTGGGCAGAGCTGTAGTATATAGAGCTATATAAAGACACTAGGATGTCCTACGGTTACTTCTGAACCTATTCAGAATTGCTACTTCCCTGGTTTCCTTCTTCTCTGCTTTTAGTTATACACTCAATTTTAGCTGTTTTACTTCAGAAATACAAATACAGGAGCAGAAAAAAGAGAAGAGAACCTCATCCCCTACACACACACACACAAATGAATTCCAGGTAATTTAAAATATTTAATTTAAAAGTGAGACTAATAAAGTACTAATGGGAAGTATAAATACATATATTATCACAAAAGCCAGAAACTATAAAAGCAAATAATCAATAGAATTAAATTTAAGTTGAAACTTAATTTGTTTACCTCAAAATATCATAAACAAATTTAAAATGTGAATGGCACTCTTGGAAATAGGTTTTGCAAGATATGATTAAAAATTAAGCAGCCTTTTCTATATAAAAAGTTCTTATAAATCAATTAAGACAAATACCCACAGAAAACAATGGCTAAATTCACAAAACAAAAAAAGTAAACCTTCTAAAAAGCATATGAAAAGATAGTGAACATAACTAATAATCAAAGAAAAGTAAAACAGCAAGTTGCTATTTTATTATGTCACATAGGTAAAATTTTTTTAAAATTTAAAGTACCTAGTATTGAGAAAGTTGTGAAAAAACAGGCATTCTCATGAACTGTTGCCAGAAATACAAATAGCTACAACCCAACTAGCAGGAAGCTGATCAATTATATATCAAACTCTTAAAAGTACCCTTTTGTCGCCAGCAAATGTACTCCTAGTAATTTATGCTAGGAAATAACTGGACAGTGTACAAAAATATATGCAAACATATTCATAAAGTCTTACTTATAAGAGTAAAAAATTATAAACTTAAATGATCACCATCAATAGTTGTTTAAAGTATGGCATACTTGTAATAGAATTTATGCTGCAATTAAAAGTAACAATGTAACCTATACTTATGAACATACAAAAATGTCCAAGATTTAATGTAAAGTAGAAAAAGGGAATACTATAAAGCAGTATTATAATAGGAGTATGTATTTCTGTTTTTAAAAACTGAGTTTTGTGCATAGAAAAATCCCTAGATGGCATGTAATAAAATAATAACAGCAGTTATGTCCGGATAGCAGGATTATAGAGACAAGATTTTCATGTTTATAGTTTTCTGAATTTTCAATTTTTTAAAAATCTAGACATGTACTACTTTTAAATTTAAAAAATACTGCTACTTGCATTCAAAAGAAAATATTTTTCTAATAGGTAGAAGAATTGGTTAAATTACATAAATAAATAAGTAAATATGGCAAAATAAGAGAGACTTCCATTTTAAAAAACAATTAAAGGCAGTTTAACTGTTTAAATCTAAGAAAAATGCATCTCGAGCCAGTTAGAAAGAAGCACCTATTTGGAGATTCAGTCTGTAATAGGTCAGTACTTTAAACTGTTTTTAATGCTGAATTCTAATGGATATTGAAATCATTTTTTTCAGCAGTTGCTATGAATTTCTAACATAGGTAGACAACATAGTATTTATAGTTTATGTTTTCAGCAGCAATTACTCTACTATAATTTCTACTTGAGGGAATAACTTCAAATCAGCTTTATATCATTCTAAATCATATATTATTATAACACCATTAGCTTGAATCGAGAGAATAAATTCTTGTCTTCCAAATTAAATAATTACACATTTGAGCCATCTGATCAAATGTGCTAAGATTATGATAAAGCTTAATGAAGCCTTCTGACTAAGGTTTCCAATGACTTAAGATCCTTAAGGGGGGTCAGAGGAGAGCATGTAAAGGAGGAGTGCTGATTTCACAGAAGTCCTATGATAACAATACAGTTTCTTTCTTAACTATCCTGTTTTTTTTCCAACCTATTCTTTTTTTTCCATTTCAGTTAGTTTAGGGAGAGTAAAAGGTGAATAAGGAAGAGCAATGAATGATCTCTTTCCCACCTATCCCCAACCTCGATCAGGACCCAAAGCCAAAGAGACCCTACATCTGCTCCCTCTTTGGCTTGAGCCCTGCTTTGTCCTGGATCCCATCGTCAGGCACATTCACTCTGTTTCCAGCGTCCTTACAGCGGCGCAGACCCTTCCTCCTTCACTACTGCCCAGGTACCAGGAGCATGCACTGCTGGCCACGCCCATAGTCTTCTAGATTTTCCCTTCCAGCCCAACAAAACTACACACATAGAGGAACTTCATAAAGCTACCAAATCCTGTTGTTAGTATGTACTCCACTGAATGTTTGCATTTTTAAAGACTTAATTTTTTAGAGCTGTTTTAGACAACCAATGTATTTTTATTAATTTCTATAGTTTTGCCTTTTCCAGAATGTCATATAGTTGGAATCACATAGAGTATGGCCCTTTCAGATTGTTTTCTTTTTCTTAGTAATGTGTATTTAAATTTTCCCCATGTCTTTTCATGGTTCGACAGCTCATGTTTTTTTAGTGCTGGATAATATTCCAATGTCTGGATGGACCTCAATTTATCCATTCACTTGCTGAAGAACATCTTGCTTGCTTCCAAGTTTGGGCAATTATGAATAAAGCTGCTGTAAACATCTGGATGCAGGTTTTTTGTGGACATAAGTTTTCAACTCCTTTGGGCAAATACCAAGGAGCACAATTGCTGGCTTGTATGGTAAAGTATGTTTAGTTTTGAGGGATTTTTTAAATTGTTGTTCCAGTACAGTTTTGTGGTCAAGGAACATATATGGGGGACTCACGGACAAAGCCAAGTATATTTAGTTTTGAAAGAAACCACCAAACTGTCTCTAAAGTGACTCTAGCAAAGAATGAGAGTTCCCGTTTGTACGTTTTAATAGTAGTGGTATCTCATTGTTTGAATTTGCACTACCCTGATGACATATGATGTAGAGTATCTTTTCAAATGCTTGTTTGCCATCTGTTAATCTTCTTTGGTGAGATATCTATTAAGGTCTTTGGCCTTTTTTATAATCCGGTTGTTTTTGTGGAGTTTTAAGAGGGTTATTTTTATTTTTGTTTTTTGTTTTGCCTATTTTGGATAGCAGTCCTTTATTAGATATGCTTTTGCAAATATTTTCTCCTATCTTGTAACTTGTCTTATTCTAAGAGCATTGTCTATTATAGAAGTATTTAATTTAATGAAGTCCAGATTATCCATCATTTACTTAATGAATTATGCCTTTGGTGTTACATCTAAAAAGTCCTTGTCATACCCAATGTAATCTAGTTTTTTTTCTTATGTTACCTTCTAAGAGTTCTATAGTTTTGCATTCTACATTGACGTCTGTGATCCACTGTGAGTTAATTTTTATGAACGGTTTAAGGTCTGTGTCTAGATTTTTTTTTTGTATGTCTTTGTCAAAAATTAGTTTGTTATATGTATATGGGTCTATTTCTAAACTTTCTATTCCATTTCATTATCTATTTGTATTTTCTTTCCTGAACACCACACTGTCATGATTACTACAATTACACTGTAGATCTTGAAGTCAGGTAGTGTCAGTCCTCTAATTTTGTTTTTCTTCTTCAATATTGTGCTATTTTGGGTCTTTTACCTCTTCATATAAGCTCTAGAATAAGGGTTCTTTTTTGGGGGGGGCTTTTTATATTCACAGAATAACTTGGCAGGGATTTAGAGTGAGATCGAATCTTTAGCTCAAGTTGGGAAGAACTGACATTTTCACAATATTGAGTCTAATGATGAACATGGACTATCTCCCCATTTATTTAGTCCTTTGATTTCTCTTATCAAAGTTTTGTAGTTTTCCTCACATAGGTCTTGCATGTATTTTGTTAAATTTATACTTAAGTTTTTCATTTTCTGATGCTAATGTAAATGGTATTGTGTTTTTAATTCAAAATTCTGCTTGGTTTGTTGCTGATACATGGGAAAACAACTGACCTTTGTATGTTGCCCTTGTATCCTACAACCTTGCCATAATCACTTATTAGTTCAAGAAGAGGTTTTTTTTAGTCAGTTCTTTCTGATTTTCTACATAAACATTCATCTGTTAACAAAGACAATTGTATTTATTCTTCCCAATCTGTATATCTTTTATGTCCTCTTCTTGTCTCATGGTATGAGCTAGGACTTCCAGTACAATCCTGAAAAGGAGTGGTGAGAGGGGACATCCTTGCCTTATTCCCAATCTTAGTAGGACAGGTTTGAGTTTCTCACCATTAAGTATGATGTAGGTTTTTGTACAATACATGTTCATTAACCTCAGGAAATTCCCCTCTATTACTAGTTTACTGAGAGTTTTTATCATGAATGAGTATTGGGTATTGTCACACACTTCTTCTGCCTCTATAAATTATGATCATGTGATTTTTCTTTTTTAGCCTGTTGATGTGATACATTATATTAACTGATTTTTAAATGCTGAACCAGCTTTGCACACCCATGATAAATCTGACTTGGCTGTGATGTAAAATGTTTTTTGTACATTGTTGGATTCAATTTGCTAATACACTGTTGAGGATGTTTATGCTTATGTTCATGAGAGATATTGGTCTATAGTCTTCTTCTTTTTAAAAATGTCTTTGTCTGCTTTTGGTATTAGGATAATGCTGGCCTCTTTTTTTCTTAATTAGCCTGGCTAGAGACTGGTCAATTCAAGTGATCTTTTTAAAGAACCAACTTTTGGCTTTGTTGATTTTCTCAATTGATTTCCTTGATCAATTCCATTGATTTATACTCTAATTCTTATTATTTCTTTCCTTCTGCTTCCTTTGGATTTAATTTTCTCTTCTTTTTCTAGTTTTCTAAGGTGGAAGCTTAGGTGATTGATTTTAGATATTTCTTCTTTCTAATACATCCATTCTCAGTGCTGTAAATTTTCCTGTAAATACTGCTTTCACTGCATTCCACAAATTTTGGTAAGTTGTATTGTTATTTTCATTTAGTTTAAAATATTTTTTTCATTTCTCTTGAGATTTCTTCTTTGATTCATGTGTTATTTAAAAATGTATTGTTTAATCTCCATGTATTTGGGAATTTTCAGTTATTTTTCTTTATTTCTAGTTTAATTCCATTGTGGTCATGGTATGATTTCTATTATTTTATATTTATTAAAATGTGTTTTATGGCCCAGAATGTGGTCTATCTTGGTGAATATTCTATGTGAGCTTAATAAGAATGTATATCCTGATGTTCTGGGATGACAGTAGCCTATAAATATCAATTATATCCAGTTGATTGATAGTGTTGTTAAGTTCAAGTAAGGCCTTACTGATTTTCTTCCTGCTAGATGTATCCATCTCTGATAAAGGATGTTGATGTCACTAACTATGATGGTGGATTCATCTATTTCTCTCTATCCCTGATAATTTGTCTTGATTTGAAGTCTGCTCTATCTGAAAATTACTATAGCTACTGCTGCTTTCTTTTAATTAGTTAGTATGATATATTTTTCCATCCATTTACTATTAATATATTTGTGTCTTTATCTCTAAAGTGGGTTTCTTGTTGACAAGATGTAGCTGGTTCTTGTTTCTTCATCCACTCTGACATAAGACATATACACAAGCACACATAATCATATACATTATTGTTATTATTTTAAACAAACTGTCATCTGTTAGATCAACTAGGAAAAATAAAGTGTTTATTTTGCCTTCATTTATTTTGTCTTTGATGCTCTTCTTCTCTTTAGATAGATACAAGTGTCTGAATATATTATTTTCTTTCTCTCTAAAGAACTTCTTTTAGCATATCTTGCAAGGTAGGTCTTATGACTACAAATTCTCTCGATTGTTAATTGTTTGAGAAGGTCTTTATTTCTCCTTCACTTGTGAAGGATAATTTTGCAGAAAGCAGAATTTGAGGTTGATAGGTTTTTTTCCTCAACATTTAAAATTTTCACTTCTCTCTCTTCTTGCTTGCATGGTTTCTGAGAATTCAGATGTAATTCTCACTTTGTTCCTCTATAGATCATGTATTTTTGTCCTCTGGCTTCTGTCAGATTTTTTTATCTTTGATTTTCTTTAGTTTGAAGATATATGCCTCCATGTAGCTTTTTTTTCTTTTGGCACTTACCCTGCTTGGTGTTCTCTGAGCTTTCTAACTTTGAAGGCTGGTGTCTGATATTAATTTGGGGAAATTCTCAGTCATTATTGTTTCAGATATGTCTTCTGTTCCTGTCCCCCTTTCTTCTCCTGGTATTCCCATTACATACATGTTGTTCACATTTGTTCACAGTTCCTGGATATTCTTTCTTTCTTTCTTTCTTTCTTTCTTTCTTTCTTTCTTTCTTTCTTTCTTTCTTTCTTTCTTTCTTTCTTTCTTTCTCTCGTTCTCTCATCTTTGTTCTCTTTGCTTTTCAGTTTTAGAGGTTTCTATGAATATACCCTCTAGCTCAGATATTCTCTCCTCAGCCATGTATGGTCTACTAATGAGCCCATCGAAAGTACTCTTCATTTCTGTTACAGTGTTTTTGATCTCTAATATTTTTTTAGTTCTTTCTTAAGATTTCTGTCTTTCTGTTTATACTGCCTATCTGATCTTGCGTGCTGTCTACTTTATCCCTTAGAGCTCTTCGCATGTTAACCACAGTCACTTCAAATCACTGATAATTCCAGTGTCCCTGCCATGTTTGGTTCTTATGCTTATGCTCTCTACAAATTGTGTTTTTTGCCTTTTGGTATGCCTTTTAACTACTGGAGAGATAGACATGATGTACTGAGCAAGAGCTACTGTAAGTAGTAGGCCTTCAGTAATATGGTGGTAAGGTGTGGGGAGGGGAAGCATTCTATTGTCCTATGACGATGTCCTAGGTCTCAGTCTTTCAGTGAGCCTCTGGACTGTGAACTTCATATGCATTTCTCAGCTTTTTTTCTCCACCCCACCCCCCTTAGGTGGGGCAGGGGCTGGAGGGTGCTGGAGTTGTATATTTCCCTTTACCCATGTCAGTTAGGCTCTGATAATAACACAGCAGGTTAGGTTGTGATTAAGTAGTTTCTACTGAGAGCCAGAGGCGGATTAAGGTCGGTTGAGGCCCCAGGTGTAGAAGAAAATATTGGGCCCCTTAAAAAAAAGAGAGACAGGGAAAATAAAAATACATGTTTAAAAATACATATTTTTAAAACCGTAAATGAAACAAGTACATATCCACAAACTAATTTACAGCCCTGCGTGTTTGCGTACATTGTAAGTCTGCCTGCAGGAGAACCTTTGTAAGAACAAAGTAGCAGATACGATTCTATTGCTCCCATGCGCGGTAGTGCAGCCGCACGCACGGGGTCCATGCAGCGAAGTATGTGTATAGTATGCAGCGTAGTAAAGAAATAATGAAAATAAGTGTATAAACGTACTATCAGGTTTTACCGTCGATTGTAAACTTGTACATAATTAAAACTGCACATGTGAAACCAAACTTGGTGTCATTAGAAAAAAGTGTAAAGTTGGGGTTTTGCGGGGCCGTTCAGAAGCTGGGGGCCCAGGGCGCGCGTCTGGTGCGCCCGCCGTTAAATCCGCCTCTGCTGAAAGCTGACCTTGTTAAGAAGGACAGAATGTCTGGCATATTTCAAAATGTTCTTTCCCCTTCCCTTGCCAAAAGCATGAGAGATGTTTCTCTAATATTTATTATAAAAAGCTTGTTAAAAATCTCACAAAATTGTGAAAGTTCCCCATGACTAGGTCCTCCTAAAGTTTTTAATTCTCAGAGTTTTCCACACTGAGCCTCCAGCAACTGGTAAACATAGTTCAGGTTTTCCTACTTGCTCCTGGTTCCCAGGGCAGTTTCCACTCACGATTTCTTTGTGGGGAAGACATTTCTCCCTGTATTCACCTGTCTCTCTCTCTAATCTTAGGCATCAGTTTGCCTTGCACCCTCCCCTCTCCAAGAAAAACTTGGATCCAAGAAAAACTTTTTACTTATTGTTATAGCAGAGTGGCAACTTCCAAGCTCCTTACCCATGGAACTGGAAACCACCACCGAATATTTTTACAATAGTAGCTTTTCATCATCTTTGCCAAGATGCTTATGTAGAATCCAAAGTCATAACTGCAACAGTTAGCCAAGAACAGGCGTGGTTAGAGAGGGCCACCTGGCCCCTGGACAGGTGCATCCCTGCTGACATCCGATGGGACATCTTCGCTACTCAGAAACTCAACCTGCCAAGGTCACAGAGTTGACTTCACTCGACGATACTGATACATTCTTTTTTTTTTCTTTTTAAAAACAATTTTATTGAGGTATAATTGACATATAAAAATGGCTCAAAGTATACAACTTGATGTTTCAACATCTTTATGTATCCATGAAACCATCACTACATATCCACTGTCCCTCTCACTAAAGTTTCCTTATGCCCTTTTAAAATCACTCCCTCCCCCATTCTTCTCCTTATCCCATCTCCAGGCAACCTTTGATCTGCTTTTTGTCACTACATATTAGTTTGCATTTTCTAGAATCCTATATAAGTTGAATCATATTGTATACATTTCTTTAGCTCTTAAAACCCAGATGAAAAATCAGATTTTTGCTCTCAGTAAAGAGACATTTGGCCATGAATTAGTGACCTTCCCACAGAAATTGGATTAATTATAAAGACCATGATGGGTTACAGTTAATGTTAAGCATTATCACTTCTAAGTAAACCTGCAAACCTTAGATTTCACGGCTTTCATAATGGAATACTACTTGGCTATAGAAAGAAGGAAATCTTATCCTTTATGACAGTATGGATGGAGCAGGAGACCATTATCCTAAGTGAAATAAGCCAGTCAGAGAAAGACAAGTACCATAGGATTTCACTCAGATGTGAAATCTAATGTACAAAATAAACTAACAAACAAAATAGAGACAGACTCATAGATAGAGAACAGACTGACAGCTGCCAGAAGGGAGGGGGGTTTACAGGGCTGAGTAAAAAGGTGAAGGGATTAAGCAAAAAACAAAAAACAAAAATACAAACAAAAAAACAATACCTCATATACACAGAAAACAGTATGGTGATTACCAGAAGGAAGGAGACTTGGGGAAGAGAAAAGAGGGGATAAATGGTGACAGAGACTTGACTTGGGGTGGTGAGCACACAACAGAACACACAGGTGATGTGTTACAGAATTGTACAGCTGAAATCTATATAATTTTATTAACCAATGTCACCCCAATAAATTCAATTTAAAAAGTACATATAAGAGTTGGCAAGAATTTTAATTGCCTTACAGCATTTATTTAAATGGAAATCCTCACAGGTGATAGGCATATGCAGGCCCTGCCCTCCAGTGGCTTACAAATTAACTGAGTTATTTTGGCTTATTTTGGTTTATTCTGATTCATTCTTTAATTGTAAAACAGACAGAGACTACCTAGGGTGTCAACTATTGGGTTTCACTCTCACAGGGAATCTTCATCCTGCATGTAACAGTTGTTTACACAGAAATGAGATGCCCAGTAGTCATCAGTATAAACCTCAGAACTCACCACAATTAATTGAACAGCTTATAGACCTGATGTGATTATGACTTCCAAAGCAGGTGATCCAGTGAGCCTGTTTTTAAAGAATTACCAAAGGTATCTATAGGGATCCATCTGCCTTACAGCTCTCCCTTTGTTCATACAAAGCATTTCATGGAAGCAAGTCTGACGCTATCCCCAGGTAAACTGACACCACACAAAGTTGCTCGGTCGAGGGGGAAAGCAGAGGGTCTATTCTCCATCTAGGAAAGAACCTAAGGTGTCCATAAACAGTCTTAAAACTCAGAGGAGAGTTGGGATTGTAACTGACACCTTGCAGACTAAAAACATTTTAGAGCATATGTTCTATTCATAAGATTCTGTATCACTAGGGGTAACAAAATCCTTGTTTGAAAGCCAAGCCCAATCTAAATTTCTATTTAGAAATTTGAGACCTTTAAAAAGTTTTCTTTTCCTGATCATTTCATGAATATATGTTGGATTTTTTCTTTTATAGAAATATGAAGTTACATTGACACAGGAAAGAGTATAGCAAAAATTAGACTTTTAAAGGGACATTTTACCTAACCTATTGCTTCACCTTAAAATAAAAAACTGGGGAACTGCACAGTACTCCCAGATAAAGCCCTTTCTGCTATTTCCCCTTCACCCTGGTTCACTCCCTGTGGCACAGGAAGCATGTTTTATTTATTTCTGTATATCACATTGCTTTGTGTAACTTAGAATTCTAGTATTCAAAAAATACTTCATGATGGATTAGCTTTCCTGATAAAATGTTGAAGAACTGTTGTCAAATAAGTGTGTTTCAGGAAAGCAAAAAAGGACATTTTCAGCATTTTTCTACTTCATTTTTTACCATAACTCATAATAAGAAATACGTTTTACATCATAACCATTATATACATATAAACAAATGCATATATCTAGCCAAAACAAAAGTTATAAGTAAAACACAACTTGCCCTCTATACGGCTAATGCTTTTGGTTATTTTGTGTTCTATTTTATTTTTTAAAATGCTGGTAATGACCCACTAGCAGATTTCATGACATCTAATGGTTTGTGATCTACAGTTTGAAAAATATTTATTTAGAAAACTATCTTCTGGAAAGAAATATGAAAGCAAACAATAAATAAAATAAACTGAAAAAGAAGTTTTAAAATAATGGCTACTTACTTGGTTGATGCCAAAACAACATTGAGTGGCATCTGTTGATAGAATGGAAGGAAAGGCCTGGGGAGAAAGGAAAACAAAAACGTGTGGGATTTCTGCATTGTGTGTACTTGGAGCTTTCTTCCAACTTTAAAATCAGTGAGCTTGAATATCCTGCATATCGGTAATCCTCAAACTTTTGGCATACACAAAATCATAAGGGTATGGGGAGATTCTCGTTTAAAATGCAAATTCCCAAGTCTAGCCCAGGAGATACAGGATACACGGCAGAGCCAATGAATGTGCACTTTTAACAATCATTCCAGTGTTTTCTCTGGAAGGTGCTAAGCAAGGCGCACTTTGAGAAGCTGTGCCAGTGGGCTTCAGCTGGGCGTCGGCTCCCAGAAACTTCTCAAGTTCCCTGAGGCATTCTGATATTCCCAATGATTTAGTCTTAAAAAGTTCCCTCCAAAAGTCTAGGGATTGAGTATACTACGTTAAGAATTTCACATTTCTCTGAAAAAGTCAGCATCATAAAATTTCCATATGGAATTTGCTCACAAATAATAACGTGAATTCCAAGTTTACTTTCTCAAGGAAGCTTATGTAGATATAATACTAATACTATTTTTCTAACTCAGATAAGACCTACAGGGAAATCCTCATCTTATTTTAATTTGATCAGAGTATAGGATTATCTCACGAGTATTAAATCGCAAATGAAACAAAGTGAATCTTTGACCATGTTAGTTTTGCCGACATTCACACAGAAAGAGCAAATGTCATCTGTTTGCTCCCTTTTATCAATTTTCCCTGCACTATGACTGTCATGGTGTCTCCAATATATCTCACTTCATATGATGATTTCATTTTGTTCTCAAATATACCTTCTTATTTGTAATTAAGTACCCATGAAGTCAGGGAGACTTAGCTGGAGCCCCAGCTCTGCCATTTGCTAACTTAGATGACCTTGGGTAATTTATTGCTCCTCTCTTGGTTTCAGCTTCCTTACTGGTAAAGGGGATAATAGATCGTATCCTACACGTCTGTCATAAAAATTAAAAACGTTTATGTTTAAAGTACTTAAAGTGGTGCCTGGAACACTGCATGCCCTTGAAAATGATGGTTGCCATCATCGTCATAGAGAGGTTCTCTAACGATATCAGGGTTCATATTCATTAGTAATTACTTTTTACCTTTCAAAATATTTATAGCGATTCTTTCCAGTAACCTCAGGGTCTTCATAAACTTTAGACATCGGAAAAGAAGTGTCAGTTCTAAAATGAAGTAGGAAAACATTAATTCAAGTCTAAAATATTTCCAAATATAATTTGTATTTAATATTCCTATGTCTATAAAGTAGGAGACACAAGGGTATTTCACACTGAGAGCAAAGTCTTCTCCAACACACATCTGACTGACCAACATCTCAAAATAGATATAATTACTTTCTCTGAGCCAGGAATCCTGGAGCTACCAAGAGGGAATAAAAGTAAAGGAAAGAGTCAATTCTCATAGACACACAAAACAGACTGAAGGCCGTCAGAGGAGAGGGGTGTTGGGAGCTGTGTGAAAAAAGTGAAGGGATTAAGAAATACAAAGTGGCAGTTATAAAACAGTCATGGGGATGCAAAGTAGGGCATGGGGAATACAGTCAATAATAGTGTAATAACTATGTGTGGTGCCAGGTGGGTACTGGAAATACTGAGGGGAACACTTTGTAAAGTATATGATTATCTAACCACTATGCTGTGCACTCAAAATGAATACAAAATAATACTGAATATAAACTAATTGAAAAATAAAATATAAAGGTCTTTTAAAAAAACAAACTTGATTTATAAAAAGAAAAACAAGAAAAAAGTCAATTTATAAAATCCCCACAATTAAAAAAATGCCTACTTTTAATTAATAGCACATAAGAATAACAAAGTTTTAAAAGACAACTGTTGATGTCTTTTAAATGTAACACTTTAAAACATTTACTAGGTATGACCTTATAAATAATTGAAAGAATAAGGAATTCAAAAGACATGGCTCTGAAGGTGCTTTGGCTATAAGTCTCCAAAACACATTTAGACACTACCACTGTAGTTAGAAAACTACACTTCCAATTTCTAAGATAAAGCAAAGAAATAAGAAACTCAGTGACCTCCATCTTTGGTGGCAAGTTGTCATTTAATACATATATTCACTCCAACTTTCTGAGAACATCTCTTAACCAATAAACCTATAACCATTGCTCCTGAATCAGGTTCATTTTGGTCAAAGGGGTTAAGAGAGAGAGAATTTGGAGTCAATTAGTCTAGGTAGAGCACTGCAATTGAACATTTTTAAATAATACAAAATAAATAAATATTTTTAATAAGAAAAATGCATTCATTAAAAACATGAGTAGCAGCTGAAGCTACTGGGCACTTACACAGCAAGTTGTTGGAGGGTTTCTCTGTGTTTCTCCTCATGGCCCTTCCATTCCTGACTGACAAATGGTGGGACAGGATCTGCCTTGCTCCAATATAGAGAATATCTTGGATAATGGATCAGGTTACTGAACATGGTTCTAAACCTGGGAACTTTTCTCTAATGTTAACACAGGGAGGCAGGGAGAAAAAGGACAAAATTATACCATTAGATTTTCCAAAGCATTTTACTTATACTGTAAACTTTTTAAAAAGGTACGAAAGAGTGTACATGGCATAGAAAGAAGGGTTATTGGTATATGCATAAAATATCTCTGGAAGAATATCCAAGAAACTAATGACAACGGATAATTATGTGAAAGGGGGCAGAGGGTTAGAATTATTTCAAACTGTGTACGCTTCTGTACTCCTTGAATTCTTTTAATATATGATTTTCCCCATCAAAATAAATTAGGTTGTAATGAGTCTTTTATTCATTACTAATTAATCCTCACATTGGGCCACAAGTATCAAGATGCCCTTGTCCCCTAGTAATCACAGCAAAGTAATTTCTGTAGAATATAAAATCCAGTGGAGATCTGTTGATAAGTCAATCTAATCCGTGCAGTTAGTGGCACTGAACTAGATGGTTCAGGCTCATTAGGCTGCCTTAGGGAATGAATCAGACCTACCAGTCTGCTTCGACTCAGGAATGCTTGGATATTTGCCTGTGTGTGGTCTTTCTCACTTGACACAATAAATAATGGATCTGCGAAATAAACAATAAGGTAGTATAAGGAATAGAACAAATCTAGTCCTAGGCTGAAAACAATGCCAAAGCAATGTAATTTCTTAATTGGAAAACAAATTAGAAAATTTAGATATTGCCTAACTCTGCAACAGCTCATAGCCCTGTTATTCCACCACTATTGAGAGTCTGTTAGATGCTCATTCCAAAGTCAGTTTATAAAATCGGAATGCAAAGAAAGGCCTAACATATTCTCAAGCACCATAACTAACACGCTTTCTTCTATTCTATGAACAAACCAGCTTCTGGGTTGAGGAAGCCCAGGAAATAGTCGAAGAGGAAAGAACATGTATATACACACTATGTCCACATGCAAGTGAAAGAAACAATAAACTTGGGCACTACCTCCCATACACAATACACAGGGAAGATACAAACTCTTAACAGCATGTTATCTCTGAATGGGTCGGCATGGAAAGAAAATGCCATTCTCTAATAAGAGATAAATAAAAGCAGCTATCATGCCCTGGCCGATATGGATCAGTTGGATGGAGTGCTGTCCTGTAGCCAAGAGGTTGCGGGTTTGATCTCCACTCTGACCACATATGGGAGGCAACCAATCGGCATTTCTTTCTCTCTCCTTTCCTCTCTCTCTAAAGCAATGAAAAAAAAAGTCCTCAGGTGAGGATAAAAAAAAAAAAAAGGATCAACTATCTTCAGAATTCACTCTTTACAAGTTTACAAGTATGTTAATGACAGGACTAAGTTATTTCTTCAAACTTCAACAAAAGATTGATATATTGAGAATAGTACGGAATAAATGGAAATTTCTATTCATACCCTTGTTTTAAGTCACTTAAGGATATTACCAGGTCTATGGTTGCAATTGTGTTGCTCATCTGAAATTAGCTTAGGCTGCATATCCTCTGAATCTGAATAATAAATAATAAACAATTCTCCTCCTATTCCCATAAGGAGTGTTAAGACATCATATCTACAGAAACATTCTTGCCATCTACAAAAGATAATGACACAATATTGTATGATTTGTGACCATACATTCTGCAATATATCCTACAACTGTGATTATAATCAGTGCTCAAAAAGCAGTGGAGGGAGCTTTTGAGATCTTGATCCCAAGTGTATGTTGTCAGTTTGGCTCAAATAAACTCAAAAATTCTTAAAAGAGAAAAAAAAAAGCAGTAGAAGGCCTCTGAGATGACCCAGTAATACAAGTAATAGCAGTCACCAGGTGTCACTTGTACACTCCTAAGCAGATATTACGTGCTTTATATGCAACATCCTACTTAGTCTTCACAAAAACCCAATGAGGTAGGTACTAGGCCTCCATTATATAGGTGAGGAAACTGAGGATTCAAGAAGTTAGCAACTTACTGATTGGCAGTTAGGATTTGAACCCCAATCCTTCTGGCTCCCAGGTCTAATGCTATCAAAAGCCCATGAATTTTATGAGGGAAATTTTCCCATGGAAATCATGAGAGAGGCTCTCAGCCAATTTACCCATATTGTAGAAATAGTTCTAACAAGCCAAGAATGTTATCACAACCAAGTAACGGTGAAAGGAAGTACTTCAAACCCCAAGACATAATGACTACTTTTAGGGGAAAATGTTATAAATTGCAGGTTTTGGGAGGAAAGAAAGGAGAAAGAGCTCATAATAAACCCAGAGTGTATTTTTAAATATTTCTGGAAGCTGGGAAAAATATATCATATGTTTAAAAGACTTTAATTATCAGAGCAATAGTGTAGCTAATAATCCATCTACAAATGTACAGATTCAAAGAAGTGACAAAGCATAGTGGTCACTTCAAAGGAGGTACATGATACATAGCATTTACAAAAAAAAAAAAACCCAGAGTGAAATGCATAATGGTATATAAATGATTAGCAGTTAGGATTTATCAAAGAATAATGTTAACGGTATTGTATTATACAAATGTAAGGTATCCGAATTTATCTTAATTACTATAGTGACCAGAAGAGTAAAGTTATATTTAGAGAGGATGCCCAAGCAAAGCTCCCTAGAGGGGTAAAAGCCTTGAATACACAATTAACTACATTGAAAGGTCATTGGGTTTGAGGGGTGGGGGCAGAGGAAGGATTAAAGAGTTTGGGAAGGTGTTCATATTTGTATTATTGACCCCCACACCCACCCCACCCAACAACCTATCTTATTTCTCTCTTCAATTTTCAGCTAAGATATACAAGGACTCTATACAATTGATGGTGAGCTTTAGGCTAAGAAGTCATGTAGAGTGCCACCCCAGTCCCTGCCATAGTAAAAGAAATCCATACATAAGTGGCTTTCTATCAGAAGGAAGAAGGAAGCATTTACACAGAAAGAAGCAGGATTAGACTTGCCAGATAGAATATAGAAAGCCCAGTTAAATTTGAATTTCAGATAAGCAAAAAATAACTTTTTATATAAATACTGGGTTGGCCAAAAGGTCCGTTTTGTTTTTTCCATAAAACAAAAGACATATATTTCATTTTCACCAATAACTTTATCGTTTGGATATTCTGAGTATATTGGCTATCTCCCAGGTGGTATAACACTGATCGTTCTCAATTAATGTTTCTATTTGATTGCTATCAAACTTCAACTGGTCTGCCCCACCTTGAAGTATTGTCCAGGGAGGAATCTCCAGCGCGACACTTCACAAACCACTTTTGACATGTTCGATCAGTCACAGAACCTTCTCCATACACGGCACAAATCTTCTGTGTTTCAGTTGCGTTTTTACCTTTCTTGAAATACTAAAGCATAATATGCTGAAAATGTCATGTATTTTCTTCCATCTTTAATATTAAAATAGATACACAAAATTTCACCAATTTTGATAAGTTTTCTTTTAATGCATGCTAATATGATGGCTGTCACAATACAACCTAATAAAGTTGTTTTGGATGAAGTTAAAGACAACTAAGCACTATTAGAGCCCTCCTATGAAAAACAAACAAACAAACAAACTTGTTGGCCAACCCAGTCTGTCCCAAATATTGCATGGGACAAAAAGTGTATACCAAAACATTATTCATTATTCATCTCAAATTCAAATTTCACGATGCATCCTGTATTTTTATTTGCTAAATCTGCTAACCCTAATGAGTGAAAGACCAGAAAGTCCAAGAAACTGAGCAGGAGGGCAGGGTACCTTAGTTCTGACCTTCCTTGTCTTTGCTATATTATGCTTCCCATCCATACGTATCTGTGCGACTGCGTGTTTTATTACAACAATCCAAACTTTCATTTGACCTATTCTGAGTGGACATGGAAACTTTTAGCAATCTCTCTGCAAAAATTAAAAGTTATTTTTAGGGATAAAGAAACAAGGAGCTTAATAAATTCTTGGCCTGTCTTTACTCAAGGAAGATATCTATCTCCATTCCCAAATTACCTTCAAAACAAACATAGTGATGTGTTTAGAGGAGTTTACTAGATTTATTTTATAAGATGAAACCAAAAGCACAAAAAGAAAATCAATGGCCAGAACATGTAAGTAATCATTACACAGCGCCTATGCCAGGAAATGGGTACTTTATAGGATTCCCATCCAAAGGAGACCCTGGGAATCCCAGAGGAGTTAAGACATGGTTGAAAGTAATGTAAGGTTCTGGTGAAGAGCCTGGGACTACTGAGGCAAAACTGGAAAAGCTCATGCTTAACAACTGTAAGTTTTGTAACAGTAAATTCAATAATTTAATAAACATCTATGAGGCAACTCGCATATGTACCAGCACTGGAATAGGTACTGAGAAAGCTACAAAAAATGTACAGAACAAGAACTTAAAGAACGCAAGGGACTTAAGGTCCAGTAGAAGAGACAGACATAAACTGACAATCAGGGTATTAAAATAAATTGGGACTTTCAAGCCAATAAAATGGACCTAGTTTATAAACAATGCTTAAATGGGTAAGAATAAGTTTAAGAAAAAGAGAAAACTAAAAACCAAGGTGAGATAAACTGGCACTTCACCGAGAATGCCAAAGTTGGAGGTGTCCAGAGAATGGGAGAAGGAAGGTCATTGGTGCTGGGCATTTTATGCAGTTTGAACTGCGGGAATGTCGAGTGACTCTCCAAGTCTGCAAATTATTGCACACTTTTCTGGATACTAAAACTTCCAGGAAGATCGCTTAGGGCTGTACAAATTACCAGAAAAAGAGGGTGGCAAAGAGTTTGGCGGCCTCGCGCAGTGCCTGGAGACGTAGAGCGCCTTGGCTGTCACCTGAAGGGCTCGGAGTCGCCCCCACCCAACAAAGGACGAGCACAGCCAAGGCATTCGTCCTGAGGCCTGCCTTTCCTTCGCCGCTCCCTTGGCCAGGTCCCAAGGTCTGGAGGCCCACCTAGCCCAGGAGTCGACAACTCAGAAGGGAGGTCTGGGGCCACCCTTACCGTAGAGGAAATCATAAGTTCGACTGGAGGAGACCTTGCCCCCGGCCCGCAAATTCACCCCGCACCGGGTTTTGGACACCTGCGGCTGGGCCTGAGGCTCCTGGATGGTCACGACGTGGCTCATGGTGCCGACCCTTCCCCACCACCAGCAGGGGACTAACTAGGAAAGCCTAGCTGCTGTGCGCACCGTAGCTATGGTAACTTCGCCGCGAATTCCCGGCTGAGGGGCCGGGCAAGGCGCAGTAGGGGCGGGGCTCAAGTAAGGGGCGGGGCTCTCGAGGGGAAGGGGCGGGACTCAAAAGGGAGGGGAAACGCTGGGGTGGGGATAGGAGGGGTGAAGATAAGGAATCCGTGGGGGCAGGGATCGTGGAGGGGCTGGGAGGCAGAAAAGGGCGAAGAAAGGGCAGGCAGGGGCAGGGGACGGAGTAAGTGGGGAAGGTCAATCTCACTTGCCAGTACATTGCGCAGACAGAGCCTCGAGCTTTCAGCAGCCCACCCAGCTCAACGCTGCGGGGCCAGAGGCTGGGGAAAAGGCTGCTGTTCAAATGCAGCAGCCATTTGTACTCTGTAGCCTCTTTCGGAAGTCCCTGGGAAATCTCAGAACCTCCTAGAATAGTTGGGCTTTCATTTCGGACATCCCCTTTCCGCGGGGCTTGTGCGAGCTGAGGAATCCAAGCTCCTGCGCGTTGGGCCTTGGCACATTGAGCTCTGGCCCGGGTCAACAGCGTCTAAAGGCTCCATACCACACACAGAGCCCTGGGCATTAAATCGACTAAAGATCACGGAATGTAGGCACTAGCAGTGCTTTTTGAAACTATTTATTACGGGAAATTTTTAAACATAGGCAAAAGTGAATCCACTTTTAGTAATGATCCCTCATGTACCCATCTCCAAGAATGAACAATTATCAACATTTTTCCAATCTCATTTCATTATCACCTTCCTTTTTGCTTGAGTATTTTAAAACAAATCCCAGACATTATTTACCCTTAAATTAATCTGCATCTTTATTTTCTTTAAAACTTAACCACCAATATCACATCTAATAAAATAATCCTTTCATATCATCAAATACTCGGTTTGTATTCAAACTTCCCTGGTTGAGTCGAAGATGTCATGTAATAGTTGGCTTGTTCTGATCAAAAGATTAAAAAAAAAAAGTCTTCACATAGCATTTTGGTATGCCTCTTAAGTCTTTTACCCTAGAACAGTGATTCTAATACTTTCAATAATTTTCTTTATTACCTGGGATTCATTTATAAAAACAATTTTTTTCATCGACTTACTGGTTATCCTAAAATACTGGGACCTTAGAGGAAAGACTGGAAAAATGCTGGAATTTTTTCACTTTAATTCTCAAATTTTAGAGAAATGAGTTGGTGCCCTAGCAACCTCCACTGTTAACCAATAAGGTTTTGTTTGTTTAGTATCATTATTAATGCATGCATTTTTACATATGTGATGTTTTAACCCACTATGATCATTATTCTTTATGATGCTCAAATTTTTCCATTAGCCTCTTGGAGTTGGAAACCTTAGAGTTGGCTTCCCTGGTGTTTTGATGTGATGATCCACAGGCATTCTTCAATAAGATTCCTAGCCTGCTGTTCTTTCCACACAGAGTCCTGGTTTTACTTTCTGTACTCCTAAACTTCTTGGGGCTTTTGCATACCAGCCATATACCTTGTCACCTCCAGGCCTCTGCTCAAGCTGATATCTTTACCTAAAATGCCTTTTCCTATTTATGCCACCCAATTAGTGGGTATCCTTCAAGACTCGTGCTAACTGGGCCACCTTTATATCATTTCCCCAAATCTCCCAGAGTGAGGCTTCATTGTTTCTTCAGTGCTGTAGTAGCACCTCTTGTATTAGTAACTGTTTGCAAATCTGTTCTCCACAACTGTGAGTTTACTGAGAGCACAGTGTCTCTGAAGTAACTGCTACATGAAAGCTTGGTCAAATGATTAAGTCCTACCATTGCAAGAAACTGAATTCTGCCAAAACCTGAGCAAGGTATCCTTCCCCAGTAGAACCTCAGGTGAGACCACAGTCTCAGCCAAAATCTTGATTGCATTCTTGTGAGATCCTCATCAGAGGAGCCACTTAAGCCATAGAAACTGTGAGATATATTAAGGCATATTAAGGTGTATTACCACTAGGTTTGTGGTAATATTGTTACACAGCAAAAAATGACTAATATGCAAACTTTATGAAATTAAGTTCTGTCTTTTACTTAACTACTACAGAAAAAACTTTGATATTAGAGAGGGATATTAGTTAATAATAAAATTTCATTGAAATGAAAGTTATACTTTGCCATTTTGCGAGATGGTTCTCTATGGGTCTCTCATGTTTCTGCTTGTGTCGTTCTTAAATAAACATAGAAACAGAAAGAAAAAATTGGTGAGCAGGGTCACTGTATCCCTTTGTTTTTGTGTTTGTGTAGGAGACAAACTGGGACAACAGCAATGGTGTCTAACTCTAGAAAAAAGAGCAGGTTTGCTAACAGCCTTGGAAGTCAGAGAGAGTGCCCTCCTTTAAGCAAAGGGCAGGGGCTCCTACTGCATGTCATTGAAGATTTGGGTTTCCTAAGCTCTCTGTTCCTTTCTTGTAATGCAACCCGGTGTGGAAACAGATGTCATCTAGCCTTCTCCACAGCATGTTGTGGGATTTGGGGTTCAGGGAACTGGTATAAAAATGCTGATATTTTGTTGCTATAGCTGTAAGTAATAAATTATCCTTTTCTCTGACCCAGCAGTTTGCTGGCTTCTACCAGTATTCATGGAACTGTGGCAGACAAATAGGGTCAAACTTCAGATCTTTCGGAGTTCTTGAAAAGCTATAGAGATTGATGTACAGCACATATTTAACTGTGAATACTGGAAAACATTTTGTAAGGCAGAAACATTAATACTATATAAAATCACCACTGAACCTATTAACCAGGCAAGTGAGAACTCGAGCCTTCTAATTCTCTCTCAGCATAGGATGTCGCTCCTTCTGCCCCAACCTCAGCTACCCACCATTACTTGATTAAGTCTCCACGCCTGGGATTAGTTGGGCATGAAAATAGCTCAGAATGCCTTTATCAAGAAGGGTTTTTATAAAGTATTTCTTTAGTTGTTACTTGTTACATCATCAGGGTTGTCATCCCACCCACAGTACATCATCCCATCCACAGAATGACTTCTTCGTGCCATTCGTAGCTAATGTCCAGTACCATACAATAACATATTCACTGTGCTAAGGAAAAGCCCATCATAGTCACCATTTCTATTTTTGCTGCCTACTGAATGAGCAATTACAGCAAATGCCAAGAGCCCCAGAGGCTTAAAACAGAAGAGTATTGCTGGTTAAAATCGGACTTGAGGTTTTTACACAGGACATGTTAAATTAATGTAAAATGTTTTCTCTATTGTGTTATTGTTACTTTCTATAAGTTCCTTAGCTATTCTAGACATTAATCCCTTGTTGGCTTTATAAACTTCAAATATCTTTTACCAGTTTTTCATCTATTTGTTAACTTTGTAGTGTTTTATAAAAGATAAACTAAGGCATATTAAAGGATTTGAGTTTACTTGAGCAAAATTTGATTTAAGTGGAGCAGCACCAAACCAGAAGTGGTTAGGAACACTTCACAGACAGGGGCTTTGGAAAAGGCTTTTATATAGAAAAGGCAGAAGAAAAGTAAGAAAATCATTGATTGGCTACAGCTTAAAGCCTGGCTGGCTGTTTGTGACTGGTTGTCCTTAGCACTTTGATTTTGTAACCCGGAGGCATTTGTAGGCTTTGATTTTGGTTAGAGCCACATCAGTCTAATGGCCTCCTTCTTTATTTTGATGTAATTACCTTCATCGATATTTTTTACTTGCAATTTGTGTTTTTGAAATGTTGTCAAGTAAGTCGTTCCCCACCCCAGGGTGTAAAGATAATCTCCTCCACTATCTTCTATTAATTTCTTAGTTTGACCTTTCACGTGTATACCTTTAGTGCATCCAGAGCCCCTCCTTTTGCTGTGATGTTTAATTATCTCAAGTTTATTTTCTTTTCCCCATTGACTGGTTAAACTGTGTTATTGCGTATTATATTTCCAAGTGATGTTGATGTTGCTAGTCCAAGAATCACTGAGTGGCAAGATACTAAACAAAATCATGCTTATTAGTTTTTAGATGACAAAATGGGAATGGTTTTAGTAACTTGGGAAATACACATATATAGACTACTCCCATTCAGCACCAGTTCAGACCACATATGGATTCCCTGAGCTAAGTCCCTGAAATACACAAACAAATCTTGGTTAGGTCATACTGAAAGTTTGATTACCCAAAATATCCATCATCAGAACAAATCTGAACAATGCTGCAAAATCCTGCATTAAAAAAATAAGTTCATTTCTTTTCTCCAACCACCCTCTATAGGAAAAAATGCAATTCGTACGTACATTCTATTGCAAATAACATAGGCACCAGTTTACTTAGCTACCTAACTGAATTCAAGAAATGTAAAGGAAAGGCATTTTGCAGTTTATTAACTGATATGCTTGCCCTGATTGAACAATTCATGCTGAAATCAAATCAGGAGAGGGAGCTATAAACACCAATTAGCTGTGGATTTAAAGTGTATGGGGTAAGGTATGGGTGATGGGGCATTTTTTTTCAATACTCATGGAATTGCATTGTTCGATGTCTTTGCTAGTCATTTTTAACTAGGTCGATGAGAGACAGTGGGGAGGTGGGGGAGTGAAGGGCAGGAAGGAAAAGGCAGTGCCCTATCCAGAAACACAGATGTCAGTGTAAGAAACATTCAAACCTGTAGAGAATTTTTGGTGAGTTTTTTTGAGCCAAACTGAAGACTATGGCCAGAAAGCAATACCTCAAAGGACTGAGAAATGCTCCAGAGAATAGCAGTTTAGCACCTTATTTTATACATTAGAATCAAAGGAGGAGCCATAAAGGGGTTACATGAAATCCACTGGCAATAGATTAGGGAAGCAGGAAGAAGCAAAGTGGGGAAACCTCTGAGATTGGATATAAGGTAAGATGATAGATACATACTCCTTTTACATATTGTGAGTATAGGATAGTTAACAGTCAACAATTAACATAGTAACAATAACATTGAGGGGATTTGTGGTCTCAGTTTGTGCCCAAGGGGGTTGGAAAAAGGGAAGTTACCTTGACATTCAAAAGGTATGTTATAGATGCAAAAAGACTATAGGTAGGCTCAGTTAAGGTACAGATTGACCTTTATTAGGGTAAAATACTGGCCTAGAACATGGCTACCCACCTGAACTGCTTTTAGTTAAGTTTTAATTTCAGATCATCCTCTGTGGTTCCTTCAGGTCTCTGAGTTTGGGAGGCTGCCTGGCAGGCCTCCCCTTAGCTTGTCGGGTTAATAGGGGCACCTTTTCTTCCACACAGAGAACTAATCTTACTCTAAAAGGGAAGTCCACTTTCAATGGAGGGCTCTCTTGTTTAACGTGGACAAGTCTTTTCCCTTTCTAGAGCTTTAGTTTTCCACATTCACGATGGCTGCAGGGGCTGAGAGTTACCGGTTATCTATTTTCAGCCTTTACTCTTCGCGCCCTTCCCTCCAGCCTCCCCGCGCCCGCGCTGAAGGGGCGCCCTCCCACGGCCTTTATTTAGCCTCGTCGGCGCAGGCGCCCCTTTCATCCTGTCTCTCCCACGCCCATTCGCCCGAGAGAGGCAGGACTTCCGGTTCTTTCTAGACTGGCTGTTGGGAGCGGCTGCCGGCGAATCGGCGTTTGCGGAGGCTGGGCAGGTTGAAGGTGGCTGTACTAGTTGCCGCTTTCAGCCTGCAAGATGCCGGATCTGGTGGCCGCGAGCCCTGCCCCTTCTGAGACTCAGGGGAAGAAGCCGCTGAAACCCTGCTGCGCCTGCCCCGAGACCAAGAAGGCGCGCGACGCGTGGTCAGTGCGCAGGCTGGGAAGGGGGGGGGAGGGCGGGCGCCGCGCCCGTATCCGGTGCCTTTTCCCCCTTGACCCGCCTTGGGCGGGGCTTGGCTCTCGCTTTACTGAGCAGCGCGGTTTGGGGTTATTTGGGCCCAGTGGGCTTGGCTTTGTTGTCGACTGAGCCTGCAGCTCTGGCGGGAAACGGATGAAGGGATAGGAGAGAGGACACCTTGGGTCGGAAGATGTAGAAATGGATAAATTTGCTGATTGATGTACAGAAGCTTTAAGTTAATGGAGACATATACCAGTAATTGCTATACCACGTGGTGTGGACTGTTATAGATGATTTAGCAAGACCAAAGAGTAAAAATTTTCTAGTAATGCCTCCGAAAATTTAGACGTAGTAAGGCACAGGATACATTTCTCACAGTACTAAAGAATTTTCCCCTTCTCCCTCCTCTCCTTCGTAGATAATTTGAAAGTCGGCAGTCAGTGACAGGTGACATTGTAGTGTTCAGAATAGTATATCCAGATTACCATCAATCTACAAAAGCTTTTGTTTTTCATTTTATACAACCCCTATAGTAGAACAACTATTATTAGAAGGAATTTTCAGATAATGTGAATCAACACATTCCTCCCTCCAGCCCCCTTTTTCCGTTACATAAAAAATACAGAAATCATAAGTGGCATGATGAGGTTAATAAGAATTGTAGGAGCTTAGTGCTTTTTATTAATACTTAGTACTTTGCAAATAATATTGTGCAGGAAGAATTGAAACTGGGAGTTCAGAACAAGTCACTCCAAGAAATGCTTCTATAATTTGCAGATTGTTTTGAGCTAAAGGCAACTTTAGCTGTGGACTTAAGAGAATCTTCTGCTCCTCACCTTAAGTACCAAGAAGACCTTGAATTGGGGGCCTTGCCCATGAGAGATTATCAGAAATAACCTCTTTGTACCTATTTATGGGGCAGGACAAACTTCTGTTCACTAAGCATCTGCTTTTTAAAATCCTGCAATGACCTTTTGAAACCCCCAAGGCACCTTACCTCATCCCTAGCTCAGGATATCTTAGATATCCGTGTTCCCTTTATATCTCAGAACCTGTCCTGCCTGTGGAATCTCTCTCTCATGCATGCAGGGTTTCCATACATAAGCATGCATTAAATTTGGTTATTTTCTCTTGCTAATGTCGCTAAGCCTATTTGATTGTTAGGTCAGCCAGCAAGAACCTTGAGGGTCGGGGAAAGTTTGTTCCTTCTCCAGAAAAGATACTGAAATTGCTTCCACAGTAACAGTAAGTGCTTATTGACCCTTCAGATAGTATGATGTCATGATTAACAGACTGGGATCCAGAGTCAATGTTTGAATCCTGGTCCACAGACTTGAACAAATTATTTAACATTCCTGCCTCATCTGTCTGTAAAATGGGCCTCTGCTTCTAGGACTACTGCAAGGGTTAATGATATAAGCCACATCAAAAGCATAACACAGTATTTTTATCATTCAATAAATGATCAAGGAATACTAGCTGTTACCTTCATGAGGAGCTTGCCATCCCAGGCAGCCACTCTCATTTTCAGGCAGCCCTTAAGCATTTTTTTTTTTTAATCCTCACCGAGGATATATTTATTGATTTTAGAGAGAGAGAGGAAGGTAGAGAAAGACAGAGAATGAACTTTCAGACCCACAACCTAGGTATGTGCCCTAACTGGGGATTGAACCTGCAACCTTTTGGTGCATGGGATGATGCTCCAACCAACTGAGCCACCCCACCAGGGCAGCCCTTGAGCTTTTGAAGGATGTGTAGGGTTTAGATAGGAGAACCTACCCTTCTTTAAATTACTTTTGTATCAGTTGCCTCAGACCACTGTGGCTTCTTCCCAAATATCTATAGTCAGGAGTTAGTTTTTACTTGTACTTGAATTTGGCTTAACATGGTTCTTTGCTAAAATTATATTTTTAGGCCCTAGAGGTAAACTGTGTGGTCCTAGTGTTTACTTTGTGAATCTTACAGGTGAAAAATTCTTTGATCCTCATGAGGGGGTCTCATCAGGGTACCCTTGGCTGCCAGTTCTTTTTTGCTGTTTATATTATTGGGTGTCTTGTGATTAAGAGTAGGTTTATTTAGGTGTATTTTCTTTATTTTTTATTTTTTATATTTTAATAAGCTTTTTAAAGAAGATTTTACTTATTTATGTTTTTAGAGAGAGGGGAAGAGGGGGGCAAAAGAGAGGGAGAGAAACATCAATGTGTAGTTGCTTCTTGCCTACCCCCAACTGGGGACCTGGCCCGCAACCCAGGCATGTGCCCTGACTGGGAATCAAACCAGTAACCCTTTGGTTCACAGGCCAGTGCTCAATCCACTGAGCCACACCAACCAGGGCTGTTCTCTGTCCTTTATATAATATAAATATTTTATTCAGTCAGTTTATTTCATTATACAGCAGTATTATTCCTTGGACATGGACTAGAGGCAATATTTGATATGCATACTTATTACTTCTAACCAGATCTTCCCCCCCTCCACAAAAAAGAAAACCTACTTGTGTGTGAAATATCTTTATGAGTGTGGAACATCACAAGAGCAAAAAAAAAAATCCATTTGGCATAATAGCATTTTTTTAACTCCAGCTACATTTGATCAGACCTATGTTCTGCCTCACTCCCCCTCATTATTATGCATGCTTATTTACTACTACTGTGTTTAATGCCTACTTTGTTGGATAACAAGTACCTTTTGTTTTGTAGCATCATTGAGAAAGGAGAAGAACACTGTGGACACCTAATTGAGGCCCATAAAGAGTGCATGAGAGCCCTGGGATTTAAGATATGAAATGGTGAGCCTGCTACCCTGATTCAGTGAGCCAGGTAATAGAGGCTCATTGCTTCAGATATCTCTCTTGCGTTATGGATTTAGCAGTCATTGGGCAACATTCTATCTGAAAGGTAGTTCACCTGGTTAATCCAACATGCGTTATCACTAAAAAAAAACTTTACAGTTGCTAACGTAGGGAGTAAGTGATGCTAATAAATGGAAGGGCATTCAGTGGATTTGGGAAGGGGAGGATTTAGCTTTCAAGAAAGGGCTTGACAAAAAAACCTTTAAAGCTATGTTAAAGTCAGAAGTAATCATGGCTTCGGAAGTTTATAACATTCAGTTGTGCAGCTTAAAGAGACTAAAAGGAAAACATTCTATATTCCTAGTTTCTAACGTTGTGCTTCCTTAGTAAGTGCTTTTAAGCAGGGAGTAGACAACATTGAAGCATTGCTTTCTGCAAAACAAAGTGGAATTTTTGCTATTTCTTTTTTGTATTGTACTTTATTCTAATAGGTCCTCATAATTAAAATCTCAGGCCATTTTTTGAAGAACTTTGTATCTAAATTTTAATGCTGAAAGGGACCTGAATAAATGATTTTCTTCTGTTTGGAAGCTCTTCCGTCGGACAGCAACTTGATTCACTCCCTCACTTCATTCAGGTCTCTTTTTAAATCCCTTCTTATCGGAGAGGCTTTCCCTCAACATTCCATCTAAAAAACATCGCTTCCTCACCCCTCTATCCCAGCACTGTCCAACAGCACTTTCTGTGATAGTGAAATGTTCTGTACTTGCACTTTCCAGTATGGTAGCCACCAGCCTTATGTGACTGTGGAGCTCTTAAAATGTGAGTCGTAAAACTGAGGAACTATATTTTGAGTTTATTTAATTTTAATAGCTACCATATCTGGCTAGTAACTACTTTATTCTTAACACCATTACCTGCATACTTTTTTGAGCATATTTTTTGGATTGTGCTATTACAGTTGTCCCAGTTTCCTTTCCCGCTTTGCCCCCTCTGCCTGACATCCCCCTTCCCTCCAGCAATCTCCCACCCTTAGTTCACGTCCATGGGTAGTGCATATAAGTTCTTTGACTTCTCCGTTTCCTATACTATACTTAAAATTCCCCTGTGTATTTTGTACCTACCAATTATGCTTTTTAATCCCTGTACCTTTTCCCCCATTCTCCTCCTTCCCCCTCCCCACTGATAACCCTCCATGTGATCTCCATTTCTATGATCCTGTTCCTGTTCTAGTTGTTTGCGTAGTTTGCTTTTGTTTTTTTAGATTCAGTTGGTGATAGTTGTGAGTTTGTTGTCACTTTACTGTTCATAGTTTGACCTTTTTCTTAAATAAGTCCTTTTAACATTTCATATAATAAGGGCTTGGTGATGATGAACTCCTTTAGCTTTACATTTTCCGGAAAGCGCTTTATCTGCCCTTCCATTCTAAATGATAGCTTTGCTGGATAGAGTGATCTAGGTTGTGGGTTCTTGCTTTTCATCGCTTTGAATACTCCTTGCCAGTCCCTTCTTGCCTGCAAAGTTTCTTTTGAGAAATTAGCTGATAATCGTATGGGAACTCTTTTGCAGTTAACTCTCTTCTTTTCTCTTGCTGCTTTTAAGATTCTCTCTTTATCTTTAACCTTTAGCATTTTAATTATGATGTGTCTTGGTGTGGCCCTCCTTGGGCCCAGCTTGTTTGGGACTCCCTGTGCATCCTGGACTTGTATGTCTATTTCCTTCACCAAATTGGGGAAGTTTTCTTTCATTATTTTTTAAAATAAGTTTTCAGTTTCTTGCTTTTCCTTTTCTCCTTCTGGCACCCCTATGATTCAGATGTTGGCATGTTTCAAGATATCCCAGAGTCATCTTATTCCCTCCTCATTTTTTCGAATTCTTGTTTCTTCATTCTGTACTGGTTGCCTGTTTATTTTTTCCTTATGTTCCAAATCTTTGATTGGATTCGCAGCTTCCCTCACTTCACTGTTGGTTCCCTGCAGATTTTTCTTTATTTCACTTAGAGTAGCCTTCATTTCTCCCCTTATGCGTTTGCCATACTCAGTGAGTTCTCTGAGCATCCTTATCATCAGTGTTTTGAACTCTGCATCTGATAAGTTGGCTCTCTATTTCGCTAAGTTCTTTTTCTGGAATTTTGATCTGTTCTTTCACTTGGGCCCTATTTCTTTGTCTCCTCAATTTGGCAGCCTCTCTGTGTTTCTGTGTATTCGGTAGAGCTGCTTTGACTCCCTGTCTTGATTCACCTATTACATCGTAAGAGGCAGAGCCTTAGGCACTTGCCAGGGTGTGGCAGCCCGCTTTGTGGGTCTGTCTGTGGGGGAGGGGTTGGAGAGGGAACAATGCCACTTGCTCGGCTCTCACCCTGTTTCCAGGCACTTCCCCTGCTCCCCGAATGTGACTAGTGCCCTTCTAGCTGCTTCCCTGGTGCTGAATCCCAGAGTGGGTGGATTTGCATTCATTCTAAGACCATGTGGGTCCTTTAAATGGACTCTCCTGAGAGACCAGCAGTTTCTTCCGCCACCCCAACCCCCACTGGTTTTTACAGCCAGAAGTTATGAGGCCCTGTTTTCCAGTGCTGGAATCCTAGGCTATGCGGTCTGGCCTGGGGCTGGGATTGCTCGCTCCCCAGGTGCTCCTCCTGGTTTTTATCCACCATGTTTGAATGTGGGACCACCCATTCTGCTGGCTGCTGCCACAACCCCTGCCTTGCCTTGCCACTTAGCTCCCCATCTCTGCCCCTCCTACGCATCTGGATAAATATTTCTTCTTTAAATCCTTAGTTTCCAGACTTCCATAAGTTCGATTTTCTGGCAGTTCTGGTGGTTTTTAGTTTTGAAGTTAGTTGTGATACTTCTTACGGTTTTGCAAAGAGGCAAAGCATGTCTATCTGTGCCCCCATCTTGGCCAGAAGTGCATATTATATATGTATTTCTCATCTGCTTTGTTTTACTCCAACTGGAATGTAATCTCTGAGAGAGTTGGAATTTTCTGTTTCACTCACTGTCATATTCTCAGGGTCTGTAACAGTTCCTGGCACATAGTAGGCGTTCATTAGAAGATCGTTAAATAAATGAATGAATAAGTGAGGAAACTGAGTCCTGTAAGTATGAAATGATTCCCGAGGTGGGTTAGCAGGATCAGAACTGGGAGCTTTACCAGGCAGACTCCCTCTGCTTTGTGCCCCAGCCCACCCTCAGGCCCTCTCATCCACATCACACCGCCACTTTTAACTTAATAATAGCTGAGAGATAATGCCAAAGCCACACACCAGTGAAACAGTAAGAGAGAGCCTGGCTTCTTTCCCTTTCACTTTCCTGCCTCTTTGGAATTTCAGATATGGCCAGTGTTCCTCACTGAGCTGTGAAAAAGGAGGGGTAAGGGACTTGTCCCGAGCTGATAAGAAATATTACTGTGTAGTGGAAAACAGTCTAGACTGAAAGTCCTTGAGCTTAATTTCAGTTCTCCTAATGTCTAACTTAGCCTGTGTTTTCCTTCAGCTACATTTAGTGTTCATCTAGACATTAATCCTCTCTGGACTTCCCCTTTTATTTATATAAAGAGAACCATAGTAAGTTTTGCGATTTAATATGGTATATCGACTCTGTATACGTGAGCTACTTAAGTGAATTTTAGATTAGGTGGTCATGTTAAGAAATTCCGTGGGGGGCTGTGTTCTTAAAAAAGTAAAAATATACCTATTGATTACTTTCAAAGACATGGAATCTCCACACTTGAACTGGTTTCCCTGTTGTTCGTATATGCAGGCCCGAGGCAGACCCCTGAGACTGAAAATAGACCTCCCTAAGTGGAGGGCAGGGAAAAACGGAAGAAAGAGGCTGGTCACTCCTGTCTGGTAATTAATGGAGTATATTAAGGGAAAGTAACATATGAGGGCAAAACTTAAATGCAGGCCTATCCTGGGTGGCTGTAAGATGAAATAGATCCTGTACCCCTTGACGGGGGCCAGAAAATTATATAGGGTAAAGGGGGCAGAGTCACGGGTACTAGTATGGGAGTGCTACCAGGTATGGGAAGCTACATGCATGTCCAGGTCAGAACAACAACCTGTTCCAGAAACCAGCACGTAGCAGGAGGCAAGGAAGGGGTGCCAGTTCATGTCAGAATGAACATAAGGTATAATCAGTCCGTAAGGGGCGTTTGCAAGAAGCAAACTCTGTCCTGGCCTAGGTCCAGCTTGAGGGACAGACAGCCGTCATGCTCATGGAACGACCTTTCTTCCTAGGCAGTTATGTAAGCTGTTGGCTAGGGCCAAACCTGCCTTGATAAAAAGGGTGATTTTTTTTAAATGCTCATTTTAGGAGCACCAAAAGCTTCTTTTAGACTTCATGTGGACAACTAAGGTAGTACAGTTGTTATAAATAGCGTGTATTCACAAGGACCAGAAGATCATAGTTTCCCTGTGTTATTAGGACAGAGTTACAGTGATTCCTATTTCTTCATTTGTGTACAAAAGAAAATGTAAGCAAGAACTTTGGACTTAGAAGACCTGATGTTGAAACAGTTGTGTGGTCTAGGGCAAGTCCTTAACTTTCTGAACCTTGGTTTCCTTATCTGTAAAGCAAAGATAATAATGCATGACCACCCACTTCATAGAGTCATTGTAATGATTACATGATATGCGTATGAGTGGGCTTTTTAAACTGTCAAATAGAAACCAGAAAGGAATATCCCATATACTGGGAGTTGTGGATAGGAGACATTCAATTAAGGTCTGTTAAATCCATAAGCTAATAATGTAGTTTTGAATTCTGAGAAAAACAGTCTGAATCCACATAGGAACAGGTGGAAGAGGAACAGGTGTCCTCGTTCCCTAACCCCTTGGGGAAATGGAGGAACAGTGAATCAAAAGACTTGCTGAAGTTGAGTGCATAGATGGTGAAATTAAAACTAGAGTCGATGTCTCTTACGTTCCCCAAATCACAGGCACTTTACCCTTTACTCCTTGCACTTAATGTAGTCTTATTGCCAAGATACTCATTTTTAGAATTGTGCATCATCTTGATCTGTAATCTTAAAACTTTACTATGAATGCTAATTGGAACGACCTATTGTTGAAATGCATAGGTATATAACTTAGTAACCAGGTCATTGGCTGTAGGGTGAAATCCAGCACTGCTGCCTACACTGTAATAAGATAAACTTAACTAAATTGGTATCTCTCAGACTGTTAGACCACGTTTTTCTGAGGATAGTTTCAATGGAAAAATATTTTACAAACTTAGGTCTTCCCAGTAATCATTATGAAAATTTCATAATTCAAAAACCTTTGTAGATATTAATGTTATTATCTAAATAATTATACCTTGAAATCAGGAGGTTGGGACTTGATATAAAAGTAGGCTGCATTCAGCCAGAGGTGTACCTTTTAATCACCTGAGGAATATTTTCCAGAATTCACAAGCCTGGGCCCCAGTATGTACCTGCTTGACTCAGAAACTCCTAGATAATTTTCAAGTGTGCCCCTCTCTAAGAACCAATGGCTTAAGCTGAAGGGATAATTCTAAACATAAACTATCGAAAGATTTAATAGTAGCAAAGGCAGAGACTTGAAAACTGCTCCTAAGGAAAATCAGGTGTGTGATAGTGGTGATTCTGAATACTTTCTCCTGTCTTATGACTGCTTCTTTTACTGAAAGAGAAACTAGAGGAACCTAGAAGCTGCTCAAAAATGTAAAGAGAAATGGCAGCTAGTATCTTTCTGCCTTTAGGATTTAGAAGGAACGTGGAGAACTCAGTTTGGGGGCTGAAAGGCATTGAAATTTAATTAGAGGGCTAGCACTTAGCAGTGGTGATACTCAGTATTTATTAAATTTAACTGAACTTGCCCTGCTGATGTAGCTCAGTGGATTGAGCGTCGGCCTGGGAACCAAAGTGTCGCTGGTTCAATTCCCCAGTCAGGGCACATGCCTGGGTTACGGGCCAGGTGCCCAGTAGGGGGCGCGTGAGAGGCAACCACATATTGATGTTTCCCTCTCTTTCTTCCTCCCCCTCTGTCTAAAAATAAAAATAAATAAAATCTTTTAAAAAATTAAATTTAACAGAACTTAATAGTAGAATAAATATGCTGATTACACATATACACACAAGCAACTGATTATGTGTGAAAATATGATCCCGAGAAAATCCAGAGAAAGGGTTATTTCTGCTATTCAAACATTTATGCATTCAATAGACATTTATTGCTTAAGACCCTAAAAAGTGCCAAGATGAGGACAGGACCTCTTCTGTCAAGGACTTTACACCCAGAGATGTAACCAAGAAGCTTGCACCCAGAGGCTTTCATATGTATGTATGATATAGTCAGTAGCAAAAGAGGTAACAGTGTCTTTGCTATGGACTTCTATCTCTTGAAATGTTGAGTGGCATCATTTTTGGTTATCTTTCCTGCTCAAACCCTTTCCTTAAATGTATTTTTTCTTTGAACATTTAGAAAACAGGGAGTTTAGATGTTTTATTGTTGATGAGGCTTATCTTTTCTACACCAAATACAGGGAATAGCCAGATGAGGGAAGCACTTGAAGACCTGGCTGTAACCCGAGTTATGTAGTTACCTTTTTAGCCTTTAGCATTGTTCTCTGTCTCCGGGGGAGGGACTGGGGGTCAGGAAGGGAGTGGAGGTGGGTGGGAGCTGTCTGAGGAGAAGCCTGGTACTGCCTGACTAGGCCAGTGATCCTGCCCCCTGCTACTCCCCCTTTTTGATCTTTACAAATGAATTTCAAAAGGGTTACCTTTATTTTGCCCTTGGGATAAATGAGTAACTTTCCACAGGAAGTGCTTTGTATATAGAGCTGACCTTCTGCCTTTTACTTCCTACATCTCTGCCAAACATACTTGAATCAGCATGGAGGGGTTTGCAAATCTCTTTTAAGTATCTGTGAAAATAAACTACCTTAACCTTTTTGGGAAGATATTTTGAGAAAATTAATACATAGTTTTACTTCAACAAAGACTTCTAAAGATTAAACAGTGTGATGGATTGAACAGTTTCAGTGATGTTTTTAGTTAGAGAAACTAGAATTTTAAAGTGTGAATCTTTTATTTCGTGACTGGCTTAGAAAAATTGTGGCAGTTAGTACTTGCCTGAGGCACTCATTTCTGTTGGCCTTAATTCCGTAACTCCATAGGTCTGGCATGATATTTGAAATCTGACTTTCTAAAATAAATCTTTTTCTGTAGGTGGTCTACTCTGTGAATGAATAACTCCTGAAGAATGAAGATGATTTAATAATTTGGGGAGTTCTTTAATGCACTTTGATAAATGGAAAAAGTATCTATAATTAAAAAAAAGAGGAAATTGTATGGTCAGAAATCTTTAGGTGTGTTTCTTGTCTTCCTCACATCCTCACACAGCACCTACTTTTTTTTTCCTTAAAGGGTATAGAATAAACACATCTTGTAATATAAACTTCCTATGTTGTGTCATTCCGGGAACTCTGGGTGTTTGTTGTTGTAACGGAGTAGGTCAGAGCGAGGTCCCTGGAAAACAGGAGACCCCAAGGAAAAAGGGGACCCCCCCAAAGCAAAAAGGCAGGGGAGCAGGAAGGCTGCCAAGGCAGCAGATTAAAAATACCACAATACATGCCTTCTCCAAAGCATGGGGGTGGGAAAGGGTGCCCAGGAAGCAGAAGGCACAGCATTTAAGGCACATTGCATAACAAAGGCAGAATAAAACATCCCTTGCCTTCCTAAAAAGGGGCTTCGAAGGAGGCCGCTGCCAGGGGCAAACTATAAACAAAGACAACGTGACTGTGAGAACATGCACTGGCACAGTCACTCATGACATAGCTTGGCGGGGTGGGCAGTGGGAAGCTCATACAGTACGTACCCGTGTGGGCTGTAGGGGCTAGGTGTCCAACCCTGGACGAGCAGATGCATATGTGCTTGTGCATGGTTGGGAAACTGTTGCCCTGACTAAAAATGGCAGCCGAAAGAGGGTCAAAGACACGGGGGAGCTGACAAAAATGGCAGACACTGATACACCGTAGGAAAAGCTGGACACTCCCACTGGCTTCCTGGGTACATGGGATTTTGGGAGGGCCTTTTGAAAGCAAAGGCAGGGAAAGGCAGTTGCTAGCACACTTGGTACAGAGAAGTCACTCTTTTGGTACAGGGGCCCACCAGGGGCTTAGGCCCCGCATAGACGGGAGCCCACTCCTGGAGGCAGGGTCCCATGCTTGGATGTGTGCCTCCTCTGGGACGCTATGCATGGCACACAGTTCCTGGACCGCTACATGGAGACTGGGAGCCCCGCACCCCAGATCCTGAAGGAGAGAGCTGCTGGGAGAAGATGGTGACTCTGAAGCCCACAAGTGCACATGCCAGAGAGGGTGGAGGTCTGTTTGCGTGACTGGTTTAAGGACACATGGAAATGGAGAACTTCCGGGCATGGTTTTGGCTTATAGTCTTTTGGGGAGCAAGGGAAGTGTTGGGTATCACTGGAGAGAAGGGCTCATAGCAGGAGTGCTCTCAGCCCCTGCAGAGTTGGAACCCTGTTAATAAAAACCTGTTTCCTTCAACACAAATTGTTTAATTATATATAAAGGCACCAAACGGCTGAAGCCCAGTTTGCATGGTTACATTGTAAGGACAAAACATACTGATCTCATCCAATGAAAACTCCAAAATCGAGTACATGGAAGTACAAAATAACCCTTTACCAATTTGCAGTGAGAGTGGTAGCCCTATCATCTCATTGAAGGTTCTGGCTTTTTAATTTTAACTTTCTTAAAGGCAAGAACTAGGGAAGCTCTCAGTCTTAATATTTGAAATTTGTATTGTTCATTACTAGTTCCCTCTTTTAGGAAAGTAATTTGTTTAAATTTTGGACCAAGTGGGGATGCTTTGGCTTGGAAATTCTCAACTGTTTGGCCTAATTAATCTATAGATGGCTAGTTACATTTTAGGGTAGACTAGGATCGTAAGCTTAATGCCCACGGGCCAGAGAGAGATGTCATTAGTGCCCAGGCCAGAGGCTGAATTAGTACAAATAATTCACTAATGAAATAGCTGTATGCTATGCTGTTGTGGTACCTGAAATAAAACAGACCGTGACCCTCTCACTATAGCAACCCTGGTTCTGTCAGCTGCATCAGGGCCGTAATATGAAGCAGTTGGCCATGTTCTGCCTTTAAATAAATTGAGTTTCAAGTCTCAACAAAAAATACTGAGGAACATAAGAGAATATGTACTGTTTATATGTCATTGTATAAGGGGAAAATTGCCTCTTTCGTGAAATAAAGGAGCTGAATTAAATTATTCCTTAGGAGTCGTTCCTATTAATAAAGAGCATGGCTTTGAAGTGTGACAGCCTTAGGTTCAACAGCAGCTTATTTGACCTCAAGCAAGTTATAGCCTCTTTTGGTCTATTTTTCTCATCTGAAAGGAAAAAAAAAAAGCAGGGATAGTAGTAAGACCTAATTTACAAGATTGTGAGTACTCAGTAAAATAGTGTATATGAGGCATTTGGCATAGTATCTAGCATTTAGTGTTATTAACATTCTCTACTTCTCATTCTATATTCATATTTTCACTTGAATATTTGGATAGAATACTTTTATTTTAGTAAGCATTTTCTTGTTTTTAGAGCATTCTTCTAGGTGAAGAATAGAATCTTGGACTGCTAAGACAGATGTGAACCAACTTTTCACTCAGTACAGATCCCTGGCAGATGATTCCGATTCTGCTTGAATATGTCTTGGGGCTACAAAAATTAATAACCTTTGTCACCCAATGTTAAGTTTTGATGTATGCTGGTCCATACTTTTCATACATGTTTATATAATTTTTTAAAAACAAAAATCATTTTTCAATGCCACATTTTTAATGAGATCATAATCGTAATTGCCTTTTTTCCATCATATATTTTTACCATCAGTGAGTAGTTTGCAATGTAATTTGTGTTAGCTATGTATAAATCCATTCTGTGGCTTATCACTTAACCAATTCCCAGTTGTTTATACATATTCATACAACAAATGTTTTATAGAATGCCTGCTGTATGTCAGATACCATTCTAGGAATTGGATCTTAGTCTTGAATAGAATATATACCAGATACCTAAGTTATTTCTGATATGGGGGGGGGGGTGGGCAAGGGTATTTTGTTTTGTTGGTTTTATGGAAACAGGAAGAAATCACCTGAAACCCACCAGTGTACAGTAGGACCACGTTTGGTGACCTTGGCATTCATCTCTTTCTGCATGTTTGC
Source organism: Mormoops blainvillei (assembly GCA_004026545.1). NCBI lineage: Eukaryota > Metazoa > Chordata > Mammalia > Chiroptera > Mormoopidae > Mormoops > Mormoops blainvillei. The sequence goes on from PVJD01009387.1 coordinate 55,207, forward strand.
AATCTTTTTACTTTTTTTTTTTCCTACTCCTTAATAACACTGCAATGGAAGTTTCATACAAAAGTCTTTACAAATGTCTTTCACTAATTACCTAGCCAAGGAGAGGCCAGAGGCTACGCACATTTTCAAGGCTTTGGATTAGTACTGCCTGACGGGTCTGTACAAAGTGGGCACCCATTTGTAACGCTCTCTGTGGACGCCTGTTTCCTAAACCCTTGGCAAGGTTAATTGTTTCAACCTTAGCCAGTTTGATAGACTTCCCCGATTTGTAAAGGAACTAAAGTACCCTTCTTGACCTCTGCCATAGTTGAAAATACATCTCACAAAGACCTGCCCATCTTGCCTAGTGAGTAGGTCTTCTCAAAGGTTATGTGCAGCATTTTGGTAGTACAAATAGTAGGAAATGTCAACACACTAATTTGGAAAAAATGAAGAACTTAGATTCCTAGTAGGCAACAACCACATTCTGATGGACCTCTGCTAAGCCCCTGCTGTTCACAATAATTCCCAAACTCTTAGTAAAGATACATTCATGCCATTCTCTAATTCGTTCTCTTTGTCCAACTTTGAACTGTTTGACTTGAAGGTTTGGTGAGAACAGGAGCATGTCCCTAGGGAAGGTCTACCTTTGGATAAACTATACCTTCCACAGGTCTGATGTGAGGGTAATGGGGAAACTGTAACCGCATTTTACGGACATTCAGAGAGGTTTAGGAAATTACTCTGGTCGAGGAGCTAGTGACCTAGGATGTAAGTCTTGGTCTTTAGAGTTCAGGCCCAATGTTCTTTCCATACCAGGTATATGATATAAACATATATGTATTCACAGTTATAAATTCATTTATTCATTCAGTACCTGTTTTGTGAAGGCCTGCAATGTGCAAGGATCCATCCTAGGTGTTGAGTATTCATGTGTGATTCAGACATACGAGTATATCTTGTCTTCAACAAGATGAGAGGCTCTATGACTCAACAATTATTGAGAACATACCAAGTATTGCCAAGTATGTCCTAAGTAATGAACAAAGCTTAGTAAGACATGGACCCTGTTCTCAAAGAGATTGTAGTCTAGTGGGTATATGTATATAAGGTGTAAAAATATAAACTTGAATAATCAGTGCTATGACGAATATTCCAAGATGCTTTCCTTAAAAGAATTTCTGCATGTGAGACTATACCCAGTGTTTTCTAGCTATTAGAAACTGTTAGAGGATAGTCCCATCTGTGTTACGGAGCTTTTGACAGCAAGTAAAAGAAAGTCCTCACCAAGGAAAACTCACATAGCCAGAAGTCCAGCGTTCGGGCAAGTTCTATATGCCATAATGTAGGCTCAATGATGCCTTCTAAGACTGAAGTTATTTCACCTTAGAGCTCCCCCTTTTAGGACTTATGAAGCCAATCATATACTTTATTGTTCAAGTCTTACATAAGAGAGAAACCATTCCCAAGGCATAAGTTCTCTTTTTTTCAGTCTGAGCCAAATAAGGCTTATGTGTATTTTTATGAACCAATAATAGTTATCAGCAGAATGCCTTGTGCTGATTGGCTTAAACAGAATCCGCCCATCCCTTGGATCCATGTGTAGGTTAGATGTCAGAACAAAACTGGAATTCTGTTATAAGGAAGAAGAGGTAAATGGGTATGGAGTAGGTGACCAATTTTACACTAATCCCTCTTGTTCCCTTAACAACCAAGTCATCCTGAATTGTCAAATTGAGTTTAGAGGACCAATTCCTCTCATAGTTTACTCAAAATTTTGAAAGAAAATTATTGATAGAACATAATTAGTCTAATGTTCAGTCTTCATTGAATAAGACAATCCTGTTCTCTGAAGAGTAACCCTTATGGAAATCCTTAGGGAGATCTGAATCTGGAGATATTCAGCTGCAAGTACCAGCATACCAGCTATATCTTTACATCTGGAAGTTTAAAGTTCCAGGTCTGAGACAATGGTTCAGCGACGATTTGGAGAGCTGAGGCTTGTATATTTTTCCGTTCTTCATCTTTCTCATCTTAAGGCATGTCATATCTCATGGCTATGTAACTTTAAGCATTGCATCATTACATTACTGTATTCAAGCCAGGATGAAAGCAGATCTCCTTACTGTCTCTATCAGGGAGTATACTTTTTCCCAGAAGCTCTCACATGCACTTCCTTGTATCTCGTTGGTCACATGCCCACTCTTAAACATATTGCCATCCAGGGGAATGGACTCTCATGCTTGGCTTTGACCAGTCTATTTCAGGCCCTGGCAACTGGGGGAGAAGCCCATCCTCTTTAACATACTGCCAAAGCAAAGTCAGAGTTCTGTAAGTGAAGGAAACTAAGGTCACTATAGGATGGGCAATAAGTAGTGTCTGCCTAAGACCAACTTGGCGGCATGTGTCCAAAGCCTCTGTTCCATTTTCACATCTATATTAAGAAAACATTAATCTCCAGCCCAGTGTTTCTCAAATTCTGTGTAGAGAAGAATTAGCTTTAACATTTTCCAATTCATAGATTGATACTAGGAAAATGAAGTTAAAAAAATAGACACTTTAAACAAAAACACAGTACACAAGCCCAAAGTATTTATTAAACTCAAAGGCCACAAGTTTCTCTGTCAAATTTGCTATAAAAATGTCTAAATAGTCTTTAATTTCTGCTCTCTTCTCATCATGGACCAGTAAAAGTTCGCAGACCGCTGTGGCTCATGACCACACTTGGCAAGGCACTTGTCGCGCACTGACTTCACAATCTGGCCACTGCCTGCCTCTCCTGTCTTGTGTCCTGCTGCTCCCTTTGATTCACCTACAACAAGCTGTTCTCTGTTGCCAGAATATGCCGTGTGTTTTTTTGTTTGTTTTGTTTTGTTTTGTGTTGTTTTACTTCTGCACTTGACTTCACATTCTGTTCTCCCTTCCTGGAATGCCCTCTCCTAGCTGGGAACACCTACTCATCTTTTTAGACAAGCTAAAATGTCACCTTCCTTGTGATTATTTTTTGGGAATTCTTTGCTCCTCTATCAGTGCTTCCTCTGAATCCTGAGTATACTTATTTTATTGGATTGTTGTTATTTCTAGGTTAGCCTCTCTGACTAGATTAAAAGTTCCTGAAGGTATTAAATGTCTTGCTCACATTTATACCCCCTGGTCCAGGAGCACATATTTTGCCCCGAATAAATGCTTATTGAATTGAATCGACTCAACAAAGAAGACTTTGGTTTCTTTCTTTTTATTCGCCCCCAAATATATTCTACTGTGCTTCTGCCTGTATGTTTGTGGATTTCCTTTATAAGAACACAACATTTTGACATGCAAATTTTTCTTTCCTTTCCTTTCGAGTCTGGGTTAAAAAACGAGACAGTTGTCCATTGTGTATGCCCATCACAGGTCCTATCCTACATGCATCAATGTCACTATCACTGCGGGCAGCATGTGGGGTTTATGAACTCATGATGCCATCCAGCAGCATGCTCAGATCCCCTGGTGCAATAAATGAGCCTGTATATGGATACACATAAACTCCGAAAAGTACCTCCCAAAGCAGTACAGCACAGAGAGTGTACAGTTCAGAGTAACAGTAATCCAGGCTTTAGACCTTATTCCCGTACTAGCTCTGTGGCCTGGAGCAAATTCCTTAACTCTTCTTACCTTGTTTCTTGCATTTTAAAAAAAAGGTATCATGGAATAACATGAGGAAGCAATAATTGCTGGATAAGTGTTAGTGTCCTCTGCTCAGATGAACGCGTGTGTGGACTGACAAGGAAAACAGGCTGAGAACGGTAGTCGGTGGGTTTTCCTTTCTCTTTCACGTGTCAGGGCCGGCCTGTGCTTTCAGGCTTGCTGAGAAAGATGACCTGCTTTGAAATTCTATCTTCGGCAGAGCCTTGGTTGCTTCTCTGTTCTCGTCCTTCTGATTTCCTCTTTCACAGCTGGCAGGGATCACCGCATTGGCGGCACAAGGGTGCCTGACTAAGGTGGAGGGATGCGCAGCTGCTGCTTGTTAAAAGGTGGGTTTGGTTGGGAGGCAGCCGCAAAAGCGGCGTACGGAAATCCCCAAACTCCACTGCTCAAATGACACCGTGGGGCCAAAGCATTGCGGTGGGGGAGGCTCCGGGGGAGGCCTCTCCTTCCTCAGGCACTCTAGCTCTTTTCCTTTACTACCGATTTCCCCTCCCCTCCTTAACTTTAGAAAAAAGAAGCTACTATGGACATTTGTTGATTTTAATTAAATAAGAAAAAATCTGATTTCCTTCAACACCCTTGCTTTTTCCCACTTCTGTGCCTCACTTCTGCTGTTCTCTCCACTAGAAATGCTCTTATCCTCTACCTACCTGGGTAATTCAACCCCTACACCTTGAATCAAATGTTAGATCTTACATCTTTCTTCCTCTACACCACCCTCCCTTCTAGGCTGCCACCTGCCTTGAAACTTATCCCAGTTGTTATGCATCACACATTTAATTGCCCTTGTTTTTTTTTAAATTTTATTTTTCAATTACAGTTGATGGTCAGTAGTATTCTGTATTAGTTTCAGGTATACAGCAGAGTGGTTAGACAATCATTTACTTTACAAAGTGTTCCCCCTGATATTTCCAGTGCCCACTTGGCACCACACAAAGGTATTACAATATTATTGACTATATTTGCTGTGCTGCACTTTACATCCCTGTGACTGTTCTGTGACTGCCAGTCTGAGCTGTTTAACCCCTTCACCTTTTCACCGGGTCCCCCACCCCATTCTCCTCTGGCAACCATCAGTCTGTTCCCTCTATCTATGAGTCTGTTTCTATTTTGTTTGTTCATTTATTTTGTTCTTTAGATTCCACATATAAGTGAAGTCATATGGCATTTGTCTTTTTCTGCCTAACTTATTTCCCTCAGCATAATACCCTCTAGGTCCATACATGCAAATGGTTAAGGTCGCAAATGGTAAGACTTCATTCTTTTTTATGTTCAAGTAATATTCCATTGTACACATGTACCACAACCTTTTATTCACTTGTCTGTTGATGGAACCGCCCTTGCTTTTGAGGCATCCTTCCCTGACAGAGTGAAAGAAAGCTCTTGGGAGTCTGATTCTCAAAGTGCTTGGCTCACAGCAGGCGCTCAGTAAGTAATTGTGCGCTCTACTCCTCAGTGTATTTGACAATCTCGAATTTCTCACTGATCGTGGCTCAGTCATTAGCAGTATAATAAAAGCCCCTATTGACTGAGCACTTGAATAGTTCTGGAAGATACCAGGTGGCCCCTTCCTGTACCGCAGGAGCAACAGGAGTGCTGGTAGCAAGGCCTAACCAGAAACAAGGAGGAAAACCAAGGAGTTATTTGGAAGCTAGAGGGGCATTTCTTAGTTTAATGTTTGCATAGTCCAGATTTATTTCTTGTTGGGTCAAAGTAGAATCCAGATTCATCCAGAAGCTCCTTGGATGTCATCAAAATTCTTATAGGGGAGTGTGGGGTTGAGAGTCATGAATCTAGTCCTGTATTTCCACCTACTGTGCAAACTACTTGGGGAACAGCAGTAAGTCAGGTAGACTTGGGCTCAAATCCTGATTCTGACATTTACATACTACCTGTGGGAACTTGTTACTTCTCTGAGCCTCAGTTTTTTCCAGAGCTAGAAGGAGGATAACATTTATTTGGGTTTTTGTGATGATGAAATATTATTTGTGTAAAATATGTAATCTAGATCTGGCACTTCATAGGTATTTAGTACGCGGTAGTTACTATACTTGGCAAATTTTGAGGTGGATAGGGTGATGGTCTGAGCAATGCATTCTCATTGCATTAACTGTTACTAGATCCAGATACACTCAGGGGAAGGTCAGCTTAGAACTCAGTATGGCAAATAAATGCCTCATGTAATTTATTTGACATATTGTACTCAATGTGACTTAATAAAGGTCTTCAAGGGGTTTTCCAGTTCTCACTGTTAGGATTTTTTCTCGTTATAGTCCCATACTTTCCTACTTTGATGTGTCTTCCTACCTCAGGAGACCCCACCCCCACCCCCGGCCCTCGCCACAGGGAGCCCTGGACAATGTTCTGCCTGAGCTGTTGTGGTAAATTCTGCACTCACTCTTGCTTTGTTCCCCCTGCCTGCCTCTCTTGCCCGAGGTCTTATCTTGTCCTCTGGGGAGGTATGTTAAGTGCTCTGCCAGCCTGCCTGTGTGCCTGGCCTGTTTTTTCTCACTGCCAGTACCTCTTGGATTCCAATTCCAAACATGGTATCCATCTGGGGTCACCCTTTCTTCCGGTGCCAGGACAGACGCATTCCAAATGGAACACAAGTGTGCCTTCTGGGCTGGGCTCTCCTCATTCTGTCTGGGGAAAGCAGAGAGTAGGATGTGGCCCCGTTATTATCCCTCACTGCTCAAGTTTTCAGGCCCATAGTCCTGTTCTTTCCTAGGACAACTTAGGTTTTCTGCTAAGAGCAAAATGTGAAGGCTGCCCTAAGAAATCTGGAGCCAAAGAAACTTGCCAGAGCTCTGCCAGGAGGGCCAGTGCCTTGCTAAAGGAGAGAGGATAAAAAGCTTTAAACTTCTCCATGAAGTGTGCGATGTTCTGCCATTCATTCCCGAAGCTACCAGAAGCATTCCTCCTAGAAGAGGTGGAGTTGGTGGTGAGAAGCCGGAGGTGAGAAGCCATCTAGGAGGACAGACTACTCCATCTACTGGATTTCTTATGTGGGGATAGTCTTAGAGCCCGGCAAGGCTTTGAGACACCCCGAAGATGAGCACCAACAGCAGCACGGTGGGCCAGCATCCCTGGCAGGGCCCCGTGTGCATCGGCTGGAAGCAGGATCTGGAAGGGGCTGTCTACCACCTGGCTAACTGCTTCTTGTTTCTGGGCTTCTTGGCGGGGAGTGGGGTATACGGGTGCTTCTACTTCTTTGGCTGCCTGAGCACCGGCTACATGTGCTGTGTGCTGTGGGGCTGGTTCGATGCCTGCGGCCTGGACATTGTCATCTGGAGCTTCCTACTGGCAATGGCCTGCCTGTTCCAGCTGGCATGCCTGGTCTACCGCCTGCGCAAGGACACCCTCCCTGAGGAGTTTGATCTCCTCTACAAGACGCTCTGCCTGCCCCTGCAGGTGCCCCTCCAGGCGTACAAGGAGATTGTTCACTGCTGCGAGGAGCAGGTCCTGACCCTGGCCACGGAGCAGACCTACGCCGTGGAGGGTGAAACGCCCATCAACCGCCTGTCCCTGCTGCTCTCCGGCCGGTAAGCTGCTCTGCCACTGCCCAGGCTTCTCGTTTCCCAGTAAGGCCCTTTCCATTTCGTGTCCCCTTCCACTGAGGGAAGGATGTGGCCAGTCAGACAAACCAAAATAGATTTTTCTCAGCATGGGTTTGCTTCCTCTTTCTTAGCATTCTCCCAGGGGAAACTAGATCATGAGGCATCTTCTTGGTTGGCAGGAAGGACTGTATGTGCACTTACTGCTGGGAGGTGTCAGGTGAGTGCTTCTTGAGCCTGGGTCTAAAATGACCACACACACACACACAGCAGTGTGTTATGCCTCAGCTGCAGCAATAGCTCTGTAAGCTCTGGAAAACTAAACATTTCAATAAGATTAATTTGTTCCTCCTGTGTCCATTCAACATTTGCCAAGTGCCAACTCTGTGCAGGGACCAGTGCCCAGTGGGGGTTTCCTGTAAGCCCTGTTCCATGCCAGGGCATCAAGGATATTGGGGACATCCTGTACAGACTCTGTGGTAAAGCCTTTCTGTACCCACCCAGGCGCGGAGAGGGAATACCCCTGTCCACTTTTCCATTTCCAATAGTTCTACTGAGCTTCTTACAGGCCAAGAAGTCAGATGCCGTAAATTTGAGGGCCAGACACTACGGAGAGAGTAGTGATGCCCACACATGTCTCATTGAAGATTTGGTAGAGACACCTGGCTGACCCCTTTTTAAGAAGGCTGACATCAGACTCGAGAGAAGTGGCCTTAGTCAGGGCCCAATCAGCCTGCATGGAGTGCTGGCCACTGGCTGGTATCTTCTGAGCAAATACCACAGGGCTCTGTGCCACACATTTGGTGGGCAATTGTGGATTCTTTGATATATTGCCT